>ML322345.1:0-25950 GCA_005239505.1 Nicotiana paniculata | reverse complement strand
AAACCGGTAAAGTGTACTGTTCACTTTGGCCGGATTTGACCGGTCCGGTTACCCGTTTCAAAAAAATTAAACGGACCAATCCCCTCTAACTCCCCTACCCAGCCCACCCGGCCCCCTATGAACCGGGCCGGTCCGGTTCCGGTCTGGGCCGGTCCGGTTACGGGTCAACCCGGCCCGTTAGACACCTTTAAGGGAAAGTGTAATTAGCTGATGACGACATGGAATAAGAAGGTAAAGAGAGAAGGGAGAGAAGTAAAAAGGTGAAAAATGAAAGAAGATTTTCCATGGAAATAAATGGTGGAGAAGAGTGTGTGAGAGGAAGTGAAGTGAAGACGACAATTATTATGCTGGAAAAAGAAGGATGATGAAGTTGACTGCATGTTGACTTAAACAGGACTTACAACTTGACAGACTTCAAATAGTTCATTGGTTAAGGCTTTTTTTTTTTTTTTTTTCTTTTTTTCTTTTTGCAATTATTAGGCCAAGATTGGTTCAAAAATATAAAAAAATTATTTGATACGAGAGATAAAGATAATAATCTTTCCATAAAATATGGCGATTACTTATACCATAATTGTGATGTCATTTTTGTACCATATTCACCTAGGGATAATAATTCCTAAGGTTGGCTAATCATGGATAAAATAAACTCTTTTCCTAAAGTCTTTTAAGAAGACCAATGATAAAACTAAAATAAAGGTTACACAAGTTTATTTAGCGTAAAACCAAATACATGTTTTAGATTATACGCAGTATAATATTCAATTCTTAAGATAATGAACCAAATAGCTATCAAAATATTTTTTACTAAATAACTACATTATTATTTTATCCCTATATTACCAACCTCATATTATAAGTTCAAATATTACTTGATTATAACCTCGAAAAATTGTAACTTGAAGGAGGGTATAATTAGAAGATAAGGACATGTAATAGGAAGATAAAGCAAGAGGAAGAGAAAGGAGGCGAAGAATTAAAATAAGATTTGCCATGGAAAGAATGGTGGAAAGGAGTGAGAAGAAGGGAAGTGAAGAGGACACTATTTATGCATACGAAAATTTATTTTTCGCAGAATGTAAAAAAAAAAAAAAAGGACGATGAAATTGACTGCTTGACAAATATCAGATTGTTCATTGGTTGGATTTCCTTATCTTGCAATTCTTAGGCCATAGGCTCAAAAACATTTGAAGGGGTTGTTTGGTGCGATAAGGATAATAATTTGGAATAAAAGGTGAAAATTACTTTATTTTGTATTTGTTTAAGAAATTTATTTTTTCATAGAAGTAATCTTTGGATTATATACACAATAATTTATGAGATTATTTTTATTTCATATTACATGTGAAATAACAATTTTAGGATTATCTAATCCTAGAACAAAACAATAAAAAGACGAAGGTGTTTTTCTCCAAATTTTATTCTTTCAAAGTCTTTTAAGAAGGTCATGGCGTGCCAGTGATAACGCTATCCTAATCCAAGAAATTATAAATAATTTCAAAAAGAGTGCCAGTAAGAAAGGTAAAATCATCCTCAAACTTAATTTGAAAAAAGCTTTCGACAAATTTGAGTGGTCATTCATTTACAAAACACTCTTGTGCTTTAAATTTCCCCCCAAAATCATCTCTCTCATAATGTCATGTATCTCAGGTAGTTCAAGCGCCAACTATTTCAAATCAAGTCGTGGGATTAGGCAAGGTGATCCTATGTCACCCTATATCTTCATTCTTTGTATGGAGATGTTTAACTAGATATATCAATCATCAAGTAGATATTAAAATGTGAGATCTTTTCACTCTCTCAACGAATGGCATAGCCCTCTCCCACCTCTTTTTTGCAACCGACCTTACGTTAATGAGCCATATAAATAGAAAGTCCTATAATACTATGCTCTCAGGACTAAAAATCTTCTGTAATATGTCTGGGCAGACCATTAATCTCGCAAAATCAAAAATTATTTTCTCAAAAATAATTTCTAAGATTTGCATTAGCGACATTTCTATCTTGTTCGGAATAAAGAATTGTGACTCCTTTGGAAAATACCTAGGATTCCCTATTACCAATTCAAATCCAAAAGCAAAAGACTTCCACTATATTCTAGACAACATGAGATCTCAACAAGCCATTTGGAAGTCTAACTGCTTAAACATCACAGGTAGAACCACTCTAGCATCATCCACTCTTGCGAGTATTCCTAGTTACGTCATGCAATACACCCTCCTTTCCACTAAAATCCTTGATTCCATTGATAAAATTCAAAGGGATTTCATATGGGGTACCACTAACTCAAAAAAGAAGCTTCTCCTTCTTAGTTGGGATATAATTATCTCAAAAAAAAAAAAAGGAGGGCTAGGTCTTCGAAAAGCCAAACCTAAAAATATCGCTCTGCTAACAAGTATGGCCTACAGGTTACTAAACAATCCGCATGCCCCATGGGCAAAACTCCTAATCCAAACCTACATCACAAACCAAAGAAAGAACCACTCCTACACTTGGAAGAGCATTATTAAAGGATGACACATTTGTAACAAAGGAACTCTTTGGTCTATACAAAAATATTCCACCCTTTCTATTTGGGATGCCAATCGATCCCCAATACACCCCAAATCAGAAGCTGCATAGAGGGCTCCCTTAACAAGAATGATCAAACAACAAATATCAGTGATCTTATTATTAACAATTCTTGGTCATTAGAAAAGCTCTCCTTTGAACTACCCCGTGATATTACTAGCAATATTAACACTAACACCATCCCTATTAACCGCCCATAAAACTGTCCCATATGGGAACCAAATAGTGATGGTAAAATTTCTACGGCCTCCTGTTACACTCTCATAAATAAGCCTACTCCCTCACCTAGAAACTTTAAAAGGATTTGGGATACTCATTATCTCAATAAAATAAAAAAATTTCTCTGGAAATGCTATCACAATAGGCTACCCTCCCGCTCCTTTCTTTACCACATTGGTATGAATGTTGATAAAGGGTGTATTATTTGCACGTCAGGTGAGGAGGACCTACCTCACATCTTTATCCACTGTGACATAGCAAAAAAACTCTTGCACTCCCTCAGCTGGGAGATTACTGTTGCCATCTTCAATAACTATGACTGGGTAGATATTATTAGACATAGTAACCCCAGTGTTCCCTCACACAGGATTAATTGGAGTCATCTATTTCCCTTTATCTTATGGAATCCTTGATTAAACAGAAACTACAACATAGAAAACAATTTCAAAGAGGTATTTCTGTCCCTTACATTATTAACTAAGTTATTGAATATTACTACCCTACTAATAGGGAAAGTAATCACAAAAGAAAGGTCAGTTGTAATACGAGCTGGAGAAAATCTCAAACTGTATGGTTTAAACTAAACTTTGACGGGGCATACAAACAAAGGCCAGTGGAATAGGTGGCATTATACGTGATCATAATGGCCATTGGATTATGGGTTTCAACATGATGGTGCAAGCTATATCCTGTATTCATGCAGAACTCTTTGCACTTCATCAAAGTTTGGAATTAGCCATGGGAAAATATATTTTTCCAATTGAAATAAAAACTGACTCAACCCAGGTAATAAACCTACTTGAAAATGGCCATTCAACTTACAACTCTCTCTTACATAATTGCAGATGGTTGATATCCATGAAAGAGAAGGAACTAGTAGTCCAGCATAATTTGAAAGAAGAAAATGAAGTAGTTGGCTTGCTGGCAAAGGAAGCTGACAATCAAACCCCCATAAATAAGATCACATGTTTTGTTAACCCCCCGCCCTTTGTTGTGGCCAAGATGCTGGCGGACATGGATAGAGGTTCTTGTAGGAAATTAGTGCTTGAAAGCACATGTAGAACCCTTGCAAAGCTAGGTAATCTAAATATCTTAGACGACATCTCCACTATGTGTAATGATCCCTTGGATCATTGTAACAATATTTCCTAGTATTGAATAAAAGTATCTACTCTTTCAAAAAAAAAAGAAGGTCAATGACTTAAGTAAGTATTATTAACAAGAAGTTGTGCTATATTATCCCAACTTTGATTGTCTCCCTTGATGTTCATACCTATGAGAAATCGTTAGATATTCTCAATGAGTGGCTTAATGTTCTTCTGTCTATCCAATATCCATTTTGTACTAGTTTTTAGTTCTTATTCTATTGTATTTCACTACTTAAAGTTGTTGTAAGCCCCCCGAACTCCAATAAGATGAAATTCAAATATTGTTGGAGAGTACAGAATAGCATACTGAACCATCTAGTCTATTTGTTATCTTATGACTTTTTTTGCTGATTATGCCCTCTCCATGCACATAATGGCCTTGTCTTTTTGGTGTTAATGATGATAGGCTATAATCTCGTGTTTCAGTCTCTTATTGCACTCTAGTTACCACACTTACTTTAATTGTTAGTGTTTTGAACTTATTGTGTGTTTTATGTCTTGTAGGAGCGCTTCCGAGTTATGTAGATATTGTGGAACTAATTCAAGATATTTGTGTTAATTATTAGTTTTAATGATGAAAAATAATATAATCACTTTTGGTGTAGGGACAAAAGAAAAATAAAAACTAGTCTGATAAATCAAGGAAATCAACTAAGATCATAGATTGATGGAAAAAGTGCAATGCAAAAGGAAGATCATAGAGAGATTGACGGAAGAAATCAATCAGAGATTGATGGAAGCTATCAAAGTAAAAGGAATCAGCGATGAAAAGGGAAGAAACGACGAAGATCCGACAAGAATAATCAATCAGAAACTATTACTGGAAGGTTCCAGATTCAAGGGAAACATAATCACTGAGAATCAATAAAAAATCGAGGAATCCAGCGGATATCAAGACTCAGAGATGGAAGGCTCTTCAAGTCCACATATTAAGGAAGATTAACGGGGACTAACTTTATTCTTGGAAAGAATCAATCTGTGATTCCTTTTAAGGATCAACTCTCTTGGATTTTCAATCTCTCAAGATTCTTGAAGGCCTCTTGGAAAGTATATAAACAGTCATTCTGGACATGAAGAAATATACGTTGATCGAACCATCTACCCTCTTTTTGTTCTACTCCAAACAAGCATTGTAGCTCTTTTAGATCTGATGTGTAACTAGTGAGAGAAGAAATAGAGATAATCACTAGTGAGACATTGTTTCAAGAAAAGAAAAGAGACATAGAGACTAAGTTGTTGGTGTAAAGCTACATCATTCCTTCTGTAATCAAGAAACATCAATCACTGAAAGAGAACACCCTTGCAACACAAGGGGACTAGATTAGGATTCACATTGAATCCGAACTAGTACAAAAATTTTGGTGTCTTGAATTCCTGTATTTTAATTCTGCATTTATTATTATCTCGCTTTTATTTCTCTTCGACTAATTGGCAAACTAGTTAACTACTGATAAAAGTTTTTAAAATAAGCAATTCACCCCCCTCCTCTTGTACTTTCAATTAATATCAGAGCTAGTCTTACACTTCTTTGCTTAACAACTTGTGAGAAAAGATCATGGCAAAGTTGTTGTTGTAGCACTCTTTCAAGAAGGAACATCGCAAGTCAGGCCACCGTATTTCAATTGACAACACTTTTCTCACTGGAAAGTGCATATGGAAATACATGCAAAGTCATACGACGTCAAAGTTTGGCAAGTTATCAAGAAAAGAAACTATTCTCTACCAGTAGCTGCACAACCACCTGCTGATCTAGAATATATAGATGAATACACAGACGAGCATATGACAGTTGTTCAAGTCAATGCTAAAGCAAGAAACCTACTCTATAATGCTATAAGTGGAGAGAAATATGAAAAAATCTCTAGTTGTGATACAACCTAAGAAATGTGGGATAAACTGGAAGTCACCTATGAAGAAACCAGCAAAGTGAAAGAAACTCACATCAACATGTTAGTTCATGATTATGAACTTTTCCAGATGAAATAAGAAGAATTAATTGAAGAAATGTTTGCAAGGTTCAGCAAAATCATTAGCGATCTAGAAGCTTTTGGTAAACCATACTCAAGTGGTGATCAAGGAGATCTCATAGCATTTGGGAAAACCCACCTCAAGAAAACAATCCAGGAAGAAAAGAGAAAACAACCGCGTTCAAGGCTACAGCTGAAAGGACAGACAATGACATTGATGATAACCCTGAAGCCCTCGAGGAAAAGATTGCCATGGTATCAAGGAACATAAATAGTTTAATGAGAAGATACAGAAACATGAGAAGAGGTAGGATACCGTCCAGGCAAACCAGGAAATACAATGAACAAGACAAGAATGATGGAAAATGCTACGAGTATGGAAGATATGGACATGTGCAAGCTGAAGGCCCATATCTAAAAGAAAAGTTACTAGAGGTTTCAACAAGAAAAAATCATTTGGAAGCTGGAGTGATGAAGACAATTCAGAACCTGAAGATATAGCAAATCTTTGTTTCGTGACAATCCTGGAAAATGACATAAACAAACTCTCAAGTTGCTGGAAAGATGAAGATGCTTCAGACGACGAATGCAAAGATGAAAATTTGAATTGTTTAATGGCACGAGGTGAAACAAGCGAGGCAAGATCTTATAATTGTGGAAGATGTAATGAATTGCAGGATATTCTTGACCTTAATTTAAAAGAGTCTCAAAAGTTGATGAATGAACTAAAGAGACTCAATAGGGAAAAGAAAGACTAGAAACTCAAGCTTGAAATATGTGAAATTGAAAAAGAGGTACTTCAAGGGGAATTTCAGGAATTGCAAATGCAACTCAATGACATGCGCAAATCCACCAGTCATAGTTCTGTCAAGTCCAACCAGGCGACTTACAAGTCAACTGGAAAAGGACCAGCTAGAATAGAGTCCACTAGTACTAGTGGAAGATCCAAAAATGGATTAGCCTCTATATATCACTACATTAATAAAAGTGGACATACATATTCCTTTTGTCAATTTCAAAAATCAAACGTTTCAGGGTGGATTTGGAACCCCAAAGACAACCCTAATCTTAGTAATACTAACCAACAAGGACCCAAGCAAGCTTGGGTACCTAAAATAAAGTAATAATTATGTTTTGCAGGAACATCACAGGAAGAGCCACAAAGGAAAATGGTACCTAGATAGTGTGTGTTCCAGTCATATGACAGGTGACAAAAATCTATTCAAAGAAGTTACAAAGATAAATGAGGAAGTGTTAAATTCGGTGATGACTCAAAAGGAAAGATAGTTGGCACTAGCACAGTTCCATTCAATAACAACTGCGATATCACCGAATTTTATCTTGTAGACGGACTCAAATACAATCTCCTGAGTATAAGTCAACTATGTGATTCAGGGTATGAAGAAATATTCAAGAAAATAGGTTGCGCTATTGAAGATGAGACAGGTAAATAATCCTTCCAGGAAAAGGTATGAAAATGTCTATATTCTTGATTGTTTTGAAAATATAGATGGTAAAATTTGCTGAACATGCATATATAATGATCCATGGTTATGGCATAATAAACTTGGTGATGCAAGCATGCATCTAATAGATAAACTATCCAAGAATGATTTAGTTATTGGTCTTCCTAAACTCTATTTCTCTAGAAATCATGTGTGTGATGCATGTCAGATTGGTAAACAAACCAGGAACTCTTTCAAAATCAAAGACATTGTGTCAACATCTAAGCCTTTACAATTGCTTCATATGGATTTGTTTGGACCTACTAAAACTGCTAGCATAGGAGGAAAACGATGTGCTTTTGTTATTGTTGATGACTGCTTACATTTTACATGGGTGCTTTTTTCTATCTCACAAAGATGAAGCATTGAAACAATTTGAGATCTTCTGTAAAAGAGTTGAACGAGAAAAAAGATATCTTATTACAACCATTCAAAGTGATCATGGAGGATAATTTGAAAGAAGAGCATTCGAAGACTTCTACGATGATCAAGGATACACCCACAACTTCTCAGGCCCAAGACCGCCTCAACAGAATGGGGTAGTAGAGCAGAAAAATAGAACACTGCAAGATATGTCGAGAACTATGATACTAGAGTATTCATTGCCAAATCACTTCTAGGCAGAATCAGTAAGCACAACTAGCCACATTCTCAACAGATGTCTCATAAGTCCTATCTTGAAGAAAACTCCATATGAACTATGGAAAGGTAAACGACCCAACATAAGTTATTTTCCACACATTTGGAAGAAAGTGTTTCATCCACAGTAATGATAAGGAAAATCTTGATAAATTTGATCCAAGAAGTGATGCAGGTATTTTTATAGGTCATTCCATAAACAGTAGATCCTTTAGAGTCTATAATAAATGCACTTTATTTGTAGAAGAATCAGTACATGTGATATTTGATGAAAATAACACTACAACTGAGAAAGGAATTTTTGCAGGTGATGAAGATCAAAATCAAGAAACAACTCAACCAAGAAATCCTCAAGAGTCGACTAACAGAGTAGACGATGTCACAGAGTCAACTGATGAGATTAGCAATAGTCAAACCGAATCCCAGAAAGAGTCGACTACTCCTACGAGTGTAACGCGTCCAAATGAATGGAGGAGTGAACTAGAATATCCTCAAAAGTTTATCATAGGAGACACAAGTGAAGGAATGAAAACCAGGGGAATCCACAAGAAAAAGGCCAATATAGCATTAATCTCCAAGATTGAACCAAAGAAGATAGATGAAGCTCTTAAAGCTCAAACTGGGTACAAGCAATGCAGGAAGAACTGGATCAATTTGACAAAAACCAAGTTTGGAAACTACTGCCTAAGCCTGCAGACGCTACTGTAATTGGAACGAAATGGGTTTTCAGAAATAAGCTCAATGAGGATGGAAAGATTGTAAGAGACAAATCCAGATTAGTAGCTCAAGGGTACTCACAACAGGAAGGAGCCGACTATGATGAAACCTTCACTCCAGTAGCTCGACTAAAGCCAACAGGAATTCTTCTTGCATACGTATCTTTCAAAAAAATTAGACTTTTTCAAATGGATGTCAAGAGTGTTTTCTTAAATGGTTTCATTGAGGAGGAAGTATATGTGAAACAACCTCCTGGATTTGAAGACTCAAAGTTCCCTTATCATGTGTATAAGTTGACCAAGGCACTGTATGGACTTAAACAATCTCCACGAGCATGATACGACAGACAACTCATTTTCACTTGATCATGGGTTTATAAGAGGTAAATTAGACACTACACTATTCATCAAAAGATCATGAGAAGGTAACCTTATTATTCAAGTTTATGTTGATGATATTATTTTTGGTAGTGCTAACCCTATGTTGTGCAAGGAATTTGCAACTCTTATGCAAAGTGAATTTTAAATGAGTATGATGGGAAAGCTCACATTTTTCCTTGGACTTCAAATCCAACAATCTGAATAAGGAAATTTCATATGCCAGATGAAATATACAAAGGAGCTAATTCAGAAGTTTGGCATGAGCAGTGCTAAAGCTATTGGCACACCAATGAGCCCGTCAACAAATCTTGATAAAGATGAAAAGGGAAATCATGTTGATGAAACTAAATATCGTGGAATGATTGGTTGTTTACTTTACCTAACTTCCAATCGACCAGATACTATGTTCAGTATTTGTAAATGTGCTAGGTTTCAGTCAGCTCCTAAGGAGTCATATCTGACTGCAGTAAAGAGAATTATTCGTTATCTCATCATAACTATTTCTCATGGACTATGGTAACTACGCTCTAACAATTTAAAATTAGAAGGCTTTTCAGATGTTGATCTTGCAGGTGATAAGGGAGACAGAAAAAGCACCAGTGGGACATGTCAATTACTGGGAAAATCATTGATATCTTGGAATAGTAAAAAATAGGGATCTGTTGCACTATCCACCACAGAGACTGAATACATTACAATTGAACAATGTTGTGCACAATTATTGTGGATGTCTCATCAATTGGGTGACTATGAACTATCTTTTAAACCTATTCCAATATTTTGTGATAATTCTAGTGATATATGTCTTTCAAAGAATCCTTTGCATCACTCTAGAGCTAAGCATATAGACATCAAACATCATTTCATTAGAGATCATGTTTTCAAAGGAGATATATAATTATCTTTTGTTGGCACTACTGATCAATTAGCTGATATTTTCACTAAGCCTTTACTTGAAGATAGGTTTTGTCTCTTAAGAGATCTACTTGATATTATTTCTCTTGATCATAAAAATTAGGACCTATTTGGTGTTTTTAAATTCTTGTATGCTTGACGTTTAAATTTTGTTTGTTTGTTTGTACTCATTAATGTACCTCCTTCATTTTCCCTCTCTTTTCCCATTAATCGTAGCTTTCAAGAAAGGAAAAGAAATCATCATAACCATTCACTGACAACCTTCCCTTTCTTGTACTCAACCGTCAAAACTTCACCTTTTTAATCTCTGAAACCCTCTTCTCTGTCTCCATCATTCCCATCACTCATAAACCCTCTTCAAAAACTCTTTAAACTCCTTCCCAACAGTTTCTTCCCATGGCTAAACACTCCAAAACTCCTTCTGCCTCCACCAGAAAAAGTACTCGTTCAAGAGGAAAAACCTCTTCTCAGCCTCTAGAACCCGTAGACCTAGGGTCTGACCTCTTCCGAAGGATTTACCTCTTCTTAGGAATTACCTTCAAATTAATCTCATTTAGGAGAAAAGACCTAGGAAAAGACCCAGGGAAGACCCTCCCTGAATATCTTACCCCCAAGAAATCTAAACTAGACCTTTCAAGCTCCCTGGAGTCATACCTCAATTTCTGGGATACCCCAAAAAGGGATTTCTTCGTTGCTCTAAAAGACAAGCCTATTTCTCATGGCAGAGTAGTCGACCTTGATATCATGGAAGCCCTCAATTGTAAGGTAAAAGATCTTTTACTTTTCAAGGTTGGTCAAAATTCCTCTCTGTAACCCCTCCTAAAGTCTATGAACCCTTAGTGAGAATGTTTTATGCAAATCTTCGCTCTAGTAAGCCTGATAAGTTGGAACCTTAGTTCTGGGTAAACACATTGTTCTTGATTGTGCCATGTTCGATTCAATTTTCCTGTGTAAGTGCTTTGGTTTTCCAATGCTTTTTAAAAATACTTGGCCTGATGATTTTGAAATTTCTGTTAATCAAGCAAAATGTTATATTGCTGAGTGTCCATCTGATTTCCTCCATAACCAGTTAGGTCCCAGTGATGTAAGCTTTGAAACCCCAGTTTTAGCCCACATTGTTGTAACCACTCTTCATCCTCGCACTGGATCTTTCTCCAACTTCTCTCAACAAGATACCTTTCTTGTCTACTGTCTTGTGATCAAACTCAAGATTAAGTTATCCTCTCGGGTCATAAATTTCATGATAGAAAGTGATGATGATCCCATAAATTTTCCCTATGGCTATTACTCTTAGAAGCCCACAACATCTCTATATCAAAATACCCCTTTGTCTCTTTTTCAAAATTCTATAATTCTAGAGCGTTTGAGAGTATAGGGTATGTGTGTGTAAAGGCTCTTGGGAGAAGAAGCAGGATGGTGAAGTAAAAAATGTTCAACCTGATTCCAAGATCAAAGACTCAGTCTCCCATCACAGTGTAAGTCATCCTGATCTCGCCGAGAAACTGACTGCCATTGACAATTAGCTGACCAACATCCAAGATCTTCTTGCTGCCACTCAGCCCACTGCTGGTGACATCCACACAATTTTGAAGGAAACAGGGTTAGATGTTTCAAAGATAAGGGTTAAAATTCTCAGACTTGGAGAGAACACAGTCAAAACTTTCAAGGAAGTGCATGAGAGGATTGATGGGGTCACCGTTTCAGCCAATGCCAGCTTTGACCGTATAAAGGAGGCGATCTGCAATATTCTTACTTATTTCTTGTGTCGCTAGCTGTGAAAATCCTGTCATGCACTTCCTTGAAAGCTTTGACTGCGTTCTCTCCAAGTAATATCTTTTGTGTTTTGTTATTTTGGACTGGATAACCAGTAGACTATATGATTTTTTTTCTTTTCTTTTGCTATGACTCTGCATGCCTATCTGAAAACTTTAGTATCTATAGTACTTGCCTAGCCCGCGACTATAATTACATTGCATGTTTTAGTCTGTGTTATCCCCTCTATGATGATGTCAAAAAAGGGAGAGAAAGATATATTTCTGCAGGTACAGAAAGCACATGGTTGCAGGAGTCGACTAAAAGAAGTATGACAACACTTGTTGAGGGGGAGTCAACTGCACTCATTGAACGGGAGTCAACTACAGGGAAGTCAACTGTTGTTGACTGTTGTTTACATATATAATTTTTTTCATCATCAAAAAGGGAGAGATTGTTAATTATTAGTTTTAATGATGAAAAATAAATAATCACTTTTGGTATAGGGACTCAAGGAATATACTAAAGGGATGTAAGAAGCAACTAGTCCGGAAAAAATCAAGGAAATCAATTAAGATCAGAGATTGACGGAAAAAGTGCAACACAAAAGGAAGATTAGAGAGATATTGACGGAAGAAATCAATCAGAGATTGATGGAAGCTATCAAAGGAAAAAGAATCAGCAATGAAAAGGGAAGAAGCGATGAAGATCCGACAAGAATAATCAATCAGAAGTTATTACTGGAAGGTCCCAGATTCAAGGGAAACGTAATCACTAAGAATCAATAAATATTGAGGAATCCAGCGGATATCAAGAATCAGAGATGGACAGCTCGTCAAGTCCACATATCAAGGAAGATTAACGGGGACTTAACTTTATTCTTGGAAAGAATCAATCTTTGATTCCTTTCAAGGATCAACTCTCTTGGGTTTGCAATATCTCAAGATTATTGAAGGCCTCTTGGAAAGTATATATACAGTCGTTCTGGACATGAAGAAATATAATTTGATCGAACCCTCTACCCTCTTTTTGTTCTACTCCAAAAAAGCATTGTAGCTCTTTTAGATATGTTGTGTAACTAGTGAGAGAAGAAAGAGAGATAATCAGTGGTGAGACATTGTATCAAGAAAAGAAAATAGACATAGAGACTAAGTTGTTGGTGTAAAGCTACACCATTCCTTCTGTACTAAAGAAACATCAATCACTGAAAGAGAACACTCTTGCATCCCAAGGGGACTAGACTAGGATTCACATTGACTCCGAACCAGTACAAACATTTCGGTGTCTTGAATTCTTGCATTTTAATTCTACATTTATTATTATCTCGCTCTTATTTCTATTCAATTAATTGGTAAACTAGTCAACTACTGATAAATATTTTTAAAATAAGCAATTCATCCCCTCCCTTGTACTTTCAATTTTGGAGCTTTGAAGTCTAAGTAAAAGCCCAAGGGATTAAGCCGGAATCGTGTTTGGGGGTCGAGGATCAATTCTGGACGTCAAAATTCAAGGAAGAAGCAACTGCTGAAGAAATGCATTAGTGCGACACATTAGTGTAATTTTTTGTTAGAAATTACCAAAGTTCAGAGATTGGGTTTTTTTGGTCTGGCAGAAAAAAGCATTAGTGCGACGCACGGGGTGACGCACAGTGCGGCGCATGAGAAGCAATAAGTTTGCAAGTTTTTCTATTTCGGCTAGGAAAGGGAGATTTCGTCTAGGCCCAACCCTATTTGGTATAAATACATGGAAAATATTATTTTCTGACTTTTGATACAATTTAGACCTAAGGAGACTATTTTTGAAGGAGAGAAGACGTTGGGAACAATCTTTGGTGGAGAAAATCATCGAGTTCTTCATTCCTTCATCTTTTTTTTTTTCGTAATTTGTTTATGAAAAATACTTGGAAAGTAGTTACTACGAACATGAGTGGATAAACACTCTAGTTTCTAGGGTTGTGGTTGACATGATTAGTAACATTTATTAATTACATCTTCGTTAATTCGGATTATCATCTTATGGTTATATCTTTAATTCTAGTTTTAACTTATGAATTATTGTAGCTATCAATTCACCCTACTATCTATGATATGCTTACGAAAGCCATGTTTAAATTAGAGTATAAATAAAGAGAGCTTGTTTCTAAACCCGTGGCTCGGGGAATAATTTTACGGTTGGGATAGGAATATACCTAACAGTCTTTCTAGTTAAAATCGTATTATATTTTTCTGTGATAGGCTCAATACTATAGGAATATAGGATTGATACAATTTGTACATGCGAGTAGTATTGTGGGAACATGCTATTCATATAAATGATCCGGTCAATTAGCAACCTTTGATAATCTGGATTAACAAGTGTGGTTATTGAACTTAATAGGATTAATAACCGACCATAACCCTAGAATCTTCATCTCCTCTGAGTAAAATCCAAAACACCCGTATGCATCCCTGATAAATTAGCTAATTACTTGTTCAATATTTGCAACAGTAGTTTAGTAGATAAACAACATTGTTGATTATCTTCGAGAGTTAATCGATTTTAGTTTGCTTAGTTAATGATTAATCTAAGTCTCTTTGAGTTCGACATTCGACTTCTGAGTCACTTTATTACTTAACGACCACGTATACTTGCGTGTACTTGGGGAACCAACAAGTTTTTGGCGTCGCTGAGGGGGACTTTGTTATTGATTTTTCATTTAAGTTAAGCTTTTATTCGTTATTTGTTCAAGTTTTAATTTTTTGTTTGTTTCATTTGTGATAACGCAGACCCTTCTCTTGAATGCGGAGGAGTAGATGTGCAAACAACCTCCTTCCTCTTGATCCTGAAATATAACGAACACTTCACATGGTAAGTAGGGAAGTCGAAGACAAAACTAGAACAGAAGGAGAGTTGGGCATCATAGTTCAACCTCAACCACTTGAGATGGCAGGTAATGAAGAGCGACCAATGATCGAGGCTGCAAAACCTAATCTTTCTAATATGATCGAGGCTATAGTGAAGCCTGATATCACGGGTCACTTTGAGCTCAAACAGTACATGGTACAACTGATTCAGTCCACATGGCAGTATGTGGGTCAATCTCATGAAGATCCACAACGACACGGATACTTATAATTATCTAAATGTTTCCAAAGATTACGTCAGACTGACGTTGTTTCCCTTTTCAATTCTGGGGGAAGCCAAATAATGGTTGCAGAAGGAGCCCCCAAACACAATCCATAATTGGGATGATCTAGCACGAAAATTCTTAATCAAGTTTTTTCCCACTAAGAAGACAAAGTCGCTGAGGAGCCAGATTCTTGGGTTTGAACAACGAGATGGCGAGACTCTTTGTCAAGCTTGGGAAAGATACAAGAAGCTACTCAGAGACTGCTCACATCATTGTCAGACTGATGAGGTGTTGGGTCACACTTTCATTGATGGGTTGGACGAGACATAAAAGATGAATCTTGACTCAACATGTGGGTTAGTTGCATAGAAAGACCATATAGTGAAATCCAGATCCTGCTAAACAATTTCATTGATAATGATAATAATTGGCAAAGAGATGGGGAACCACGAAGAAAAGTTAAACAAAAGGAAGCAGGTGTAATTGAGCGTGACGATTTCTCAGCCATGACGTCAGATATAGCGAGATTAGAAAATCAGATGAATAAAATGACAATGCACCAAGCACAACAGATGCATCATATACAACAGATGTCTAATTGCTACGAGTTATGTAGTGAAGGTCGCACAAGTGACATATGCCCCGTGAATCCTGAATCCATATACTATATGGGGCAACAAGCTAGAGGGCCGATGAATCAAAATGCTCAATATGGTAACACATACAATCCGAACATGAGGAATCATCTTAACTTCTTTTGGGATGAAAATCAGAATAACAGACCTCAAGCTAATTAAAATCAGCTACCTAAACCCCCCACAACAAGCAGAAGAGATTTTGACTGACATGATGAAAAAACTCTTGATAGACAATAAGAAAATTATGGCAGAGAATCAACAAGTTAGGGCTGAGAAACAACAATTGTGCGCAGAGTTCAGAAATCTAGAGAGGCAGTTTGGGAAAATGGCGAATAATTAGAATATTAGACTCGCTGGAGCTCTCCCAAGTGATATAGAGAAAAATCCTCAAGTCAATGCAATGACATTGAGAAATAGGAGAGAGTTGGCAAAAGTGCCTAAGAAGAAAAAGGAGTTGTTTGGGCTCGAAAAAGAAAGAGTGACAAAACCTGTAGAGGTAGATGAGAGAAACAAAACAGAGTCTGAGCATATATTAGAGATGGTGTCACCCTCTTTTCCTCAAAGATTGAGAAAGAAGAATGATGACCACATGTTTCACAAATTTCTAGATATGCTGAAGCAGTTTGACCATCCCTTTGATGGACATGCTCCATGATGTCCTAAAATATACAAAATATATTAAGGATATAGTGGCAAATAAAAGGAGGTTAACTGCGTTTGAGACCGTCGCACTCACTGAGGAGTGCACTTCCAGGATTCAGCATAAGCTTCCACAAAAGCTTAAGGATCCGGGTAGTTTTACCATCCCCGTGAGGATTGGTGAAATTGATGTGGGTTGAGCCTTGTGTGATTTGGATGCAAGTACCAATTTGACGCCGTTGTCAGTGTTCAAACAATTGGGCGTAGGAGGTTCGAGACCCACCACGGTGATGCTACAGTTAGTTGATAGGTCTTATATTTATCCTGAGGTGGTAATTGAGGATGTCTTGGTGCAGATTGGGAATTTTATTTTCCCTGTAGATTTTGTCATCCTGGACTACGAGAATGATGATTTAGTTCCTATCATCTTGGGACGACCTCTCTTGTCCACTGGAGATGCAATTATCAAAGTCTGAGAAGGCAAGATGATCATGAGGGTGGAAAATAAAGAAGCAGTCTACAATGTATATCGAGCCATTTAGTTACCTCGTCATTACGAGGACCTGGACATGATTTCTATGGTGGAGATAAATGAACGAGCCGTAGAGCCAAATGCATTTAAAGAAGATGCACTAGAAAAGACATTGATGTTGTTCAATCACTTGGAACTTGAAGAAGATTCTGGTGAGATGTTGCAAATTCTAGATGCATCTTGCGAATACATAAGAGAAAGATCATAATTTGAGCCTCTGGATAGGCCAATTGGACCGCCCCCTAAACCCTCAGTTTAGGAGGCCCCAAAACTGGAACTTAAACCCTTACCATCGCATCTTCATTATATATATTTGGGAAGCTCTAACACTTTACCTGTGATTATTTCTTCTCATTTGTCTAACTTGCAGGAAGAAAAGCTCTTAAGGTTGCTGAGGGAGCAAGAGCATGCTATTGGTTGGACAATGTCTAACATAAAAGGGTATTAGCCTTGCATTCTGCATGCACAAAATACTCATGGAAGAGGTACACAAGCCTAGCGTGGAACATCAATGCCGCCTAAATCCAATCATGAAAGAGGTGGTAAGAAAAGAAGTGATTAAGTGGTTCGACGCAGGTATAGTATTTCCTATATCTGATAGTAAGTGGGTAAGCCATATTCGATTGGTACCTAAAAAAAGGGGTATGACTGTTGTAGTGAATGAACAATATGAATTAATCCCAACTAGGACTGTGACTGGTTGGCGAATATGCATAGATTATAGGAAGTTGAATAATGCTACACAAAAAGATCACTTCCCTCTCCCCTTCATTGATCAAATGCTTGACAGGTTAGCCGGACAGGAAAACTATTGTTTCCTTGACGGCTATTCAGGGTATAATCATATTGCTATTACTCCGAAAGAAGAAGAAAAGATCACTTTTATATGACCTTATGGTACTTATGCATTTAAGAGAATGCCATTCGGGTTGTGTAATGCACCTGCGACTTTTCAAAGGTGTATCATGGCTATTTTCACGGAACGGTTTGTGGAGGTCTTTATGGATGATTTTTCTATGTTTGGTCCTTATTTTTATGAATGCTTGACCAATCTTGCTAAAGTGCTTGCTAGGTGCGAGGAGAATAATCTGGTACTGAATTGGGAAAAATGCCATTTTATGGTACGTGAAGGTATTGTCCTGGGGCACAAGGTGTCCAAAGATGGACTGGAAGTTGACAAGGCTAAGGTGGAAACAATTGAAAAGTTTCCACCACCAATTTCAGTTAAAGGAGTTGGGACTTTTCTGGGACATGCAGGTTTTTATCGCCGATTTATAAAGGATTTCTCAAAAATTTCCTCTCCTTTGTGCAGGTTGTTAGAGAAGGATGTGTTGTTCAAGTTTGATGATGCTTGTCTCAAAGAATTCGAGGAGCTGAAAAAGAAGTTAGTGAGTGCACCAATCATAGTGGCTCCTGAATGGAATGAGCCATTTGAGCTGATGTGTGACGCTAGTGATGGTACAATTGTGGTCGTATTGAGCCAGAGGAGGAGCAATACATTTCACTCCATTTACTACGCAATAAAAACTCTCACTCCTACTCAAATAAATTATACTATGACAGAAAAGGAGTTGCTTGCTGTAGTGTGGGCGTTCGATAAATTTCGGGCCTATTTGGTTGGCACCAAAGTCATCATCTACACAGACCATGCAGCCATCAGGTATTTGTTCGAAAAAATATATGCTAAACCAAGGTTAATCCGTTGGGTTTAACTCTTGCAGGAATTTGACTTGGAGATCCGAGACCGTAAAGGAATAGAGAATCAAGTGGCTGATCACTTGTCCAAGTTAGAAACTCAGAATCATGTAGCTGAGGTAGATGTCATCAAGGAAGCCTTTCCGGATGAGAAATTGTTGGTCTTTACTGCTGGGGAGGTTCCATATCATGAATTCTGTAAACTATCTGGCAAGTGGAGAAATGAAGGTTGATATTAAACCTCATGCTAAAAAGAAGTTCTTGCGACATGTGAGATCATATGTGTGGGATGAGCCATTTCTGTTCAAATCTTGTATCGATAAGTTAATGAGAAGATGTGTGCCCGAATCTAAAATAAATGATATCTTACATGACTGTTATGCATCGCCTTATGGTGGTCATCATGCGGGTGACAAAACGGTAGCCAAGGTATTTCAATCGGGTTTCTATTGGCCTAGGTTGTTTAAAGATGCCCATGAGTTCGTGAGGAGGTGTGATATGTGCTAGAGAAAAAGAACAATTATGGAGGTTGAAATTTTTTATGTGTGGGGAATTGATTTTATGGGTTTGTTTCCCTCTTCAATGGGTGTAAGTATATTTTGGTGGCCGTTGACAATGTGTCGAAGTGGGGGGAGGCCATTGCTCTTCCTACCAATGATGCCAAGATTGTGGTCAACTTTGTGAAAAATCATATCTTTACAAGGTTTAGCACTCCGAGAGTGATGATAAGTGATGGGGCATCTATTTCTGTAACAAGCTATTGGATAATGTCTTAGAAAAATATGGGGTCAAATATAATATTGCGACCGCTTACCATCCTCAGACTAGTGGACAAGTTGAAGTGTCAAATAGAGAGATAAAGCAGATTATGGAGAAGACGTTTAGTGCAAGTAAGAAAGATTGGGTTGCAAATCTTGATGATGCTCTATGGGCATACCAGACCGCCTACAAAACTCCAATCGAAACCTCCCCTTACAAGCTGGTTTATGGGAAGGCATGCCATTTATCGGTGGAACTTGAAAACAAAGCCTATTGGGCGATAAAGAAGCTGAACCTTGATGCAAAATTAGTGGTTGAAAACGGTTGATGCAATTGAATGATCTTGATGAGTTTCGCTTGCACGCGTATGAGAATGACAAGCTATATAAAGAAAAAACCAAGCGCTGGCATGACAAACATATCCACTATCGCGAGTTTGAACCGAGCCAATTGGTTCTCTTGTTCAATTTGAGGTTGAGACTCTTTCCGGGGAAGCTCAAATCGAGATGGTCGGGCCCGTTTGAGGTAGTGAGAGTTACTCCACATGGTGCAATTGAGCTGTGCGTCATAGGTGGTGAGAGAACGTTCAGTAAAGCACTATTATGGAGGTGACTTTGATCGTCAGAAGTCGAAAGTGTTACTTGCCAATGATTAGACGAGATTTTATGTCGTGCCACGACGTTAAATCAGGCGCTTGTTGGGAGGCAACCCAACTTTACTGCTTTCTTTTATTTTTATATTAATTATATTATTTTTGTAGTGTCTGTTTTTATTTTGTAGGATTATAAGCATAGGATGCAAAGCCATTGGAAAAGTGTAAAAGCGAGCTAGATAGTGAGAACTAAGGTGTGGGGTTTCCACACAAAGGACCATACTTGAGGGAAGTCTGAGTACCTCGTGAGCTGTGATTGCTTTGGCATTCTGCCTTTCAGGGAGTTTATTGTCCACCCTCATAGTTAACAGTACCCGACGACATTCAGGGATGGATGTAGACCCATCGGGCAGGGATAATCATTCCGGTCCTGGGAGAAGTGGCGACCATTCTCAAGAACCAAAAAGACTGAGCTGAGGTAAGTCCTATGAGTCACTGAACTTAACCAACCTAGAGCACGGTGTGCTTGTATACCGTTCTGGAATCAAAACAAAAAATCTAACTAAATAGGCAGCGAGCCGTTCAGATGAGACCCGAAGACCAGGAAGAATAAATAAGCAAAGGGAGGGGCTTCTTCCTTCAATATAGGTAATTCTTATTCTTCTCCTTCCTGGTACTCTTGAATAAGGGATTCGGGGGACCGGCTACGCGAGACCCCTTTTCGATGTCTGCCTGAGGACCTATGTTAATGTTTTGGAAAGGAGATGTTCGCCTTTTGTAACAAATAGACCCACGATACGGACTAATATATGGTAATTATTGTTTTGCTTTATTTGTGCATTGGAGATACTGCACTCCTTTAAGAGTGGGGTGGGAGAATTTCTCTAGATAATTAGTAGTAGTATGTTAGAAAAATATTAACTTCTTATTTTGATTTTAGCTTCTTATTTTTGTTTTTGGAATTGTGTAGTATTTTAGTAGCTCCTAATTAGAAAAATCGGGGGAAAATGTAGAAAAATTGGACTCTTCCCGACGATGGATCTCCTAGACAGTTTTCTTGAGGAATTTAAGTTGAAAGAAAAAGGACAAAAAGATTTTCTTTTGTAAGTAGTGTAGTAATTACGCCCCCCCCCCCCTCTTTTTTCGTGTTGCGGTTCTTTTTCAAGGGTTTTGTTTGAACCAGGTAGTTAGTTTTATTTTTTAGGAGTGGGAACCCTTGTGCTGTGATTGGAATTGAAGCAATATCTCTTGAATTTGTTATGCCTTGAGAATAGTGAGTGCTTTAGTCGTGATGCTTAGGCTCAGGTTTTTGACTCTTGTATCAGTACCTTAAATTGTATGATCTTAATTGCTTTGACTAGAATGTCTAGATGAGTCCAATCTTGAGTGAGTTATGTGCCAGGTGTGTGTGAGAGGTTTTTGTGTGTTATGTGCATTGCATTTGATGTCTAGAACTTTCCCCATGTGTTTGCAAAGCGAATTAGTAGCTTTGGTCAGTCTATGAACAAATATATGCATTTTTTTGTTGAGCCAGTTATATACTTTTATCCACCTATTTGTTTTGTATCGCAGTTAACCAATTTGATCCTGTAATCCTGTTTCTTTGTCAACCACATTATAAGTCTTACCCATTTGTTTGAATTGACCATCTATTTGAAGCTTGTACCTCTCGTGAGCACTTGAACTTATTATGAACTTTGTAAAAGTTAAAGTGTGGGGTGTTGGTTTAGCTTTTGAGTGGAATTATTAAAATAAGGAGAAATGTACATTGTCTTGAAAAAGTAAGAGCCACTTGAATTGAAAAATAAAAGAAAAAAAATTAGTTGTATTGTTGTGCAAATATTCCTTGATAAGTGGTAATTCTTGATGTAATTGTACTTAAAAAAGTAGGGAGTTGATGTAAATTGATGTGAATGTGGAGTTTGTTTTGACATAATTGTGGGGTTTTTAATGGTAAATAGTATGTATTAAAAGGGCTTAGGAAGGTCTAGTCACTCTTATATCTAAATGTGTCCTACCCGTCCTGCATCCTACATTAAAACCAAAAAAAGTTCTACTTGGTCCTTGATTGAATGAATTCAGTTAGTAGAATAGTACACTACGGGCAAGCCTATGATGCATCTTTTGTGGCATATGAATGTTTTTTCTGAGAGTGAGAGAATTCTTTCTATCTTGAGTTCATGATTGTTCTTAAACTTTATTGTGTATGGAACTACTCCCTATTGTTGTGTGAAGGCACTTGATTCATGAAGGAAAGGTAATGTCATTGACCTCTGTGTTAGAGTAAGTGAGTGGGTTGTAAAAAATACGTGGTGCTTGTGAGTCAAATCTTGAGGAGAGGATGTTACATTAAAGTGCTTAATCTATTTTAAATATTCTTGGTATGATGAGTTATGAGAGTTGTTTAAAAAGGCCGTGTTGTTGTAAAGTGTAGTTTGATTGCTCGAGGACGAGATCATTTAAGTATGGGGTGGTGATGGTAGGCTATGATCTCGTGTTTTAGTCGCTTATTGCACTCTAATTCACTATACTTTAATTGTGTTTGAGCTTTAATTGTTAGTGTTTTGCACTTATTGTGTATTTTATGCTTTGTAGGAGCGATTCCGAGTTATGTAGATGTTGTGGAACTAATTTGAGCTATTTGGAGCTTTGAAGTCTGAGTGAAAATCCAAGAAATTAAGCCGAGATCGTGTTCGGGATCGAATATCAATTTTAGACATCAAAATTCAAGGAAGAAGCAACTGCTGAAGATATGCAGTAGTGCGACGCATAAGTGTAATTTTATGTCAGAAATTTTCAAAGTTCAGAGACTGGGTTTTTTTGGGTCTGACAAGAAAAAGCAGTAGTGCGTCGCCTGAAAAGCAATAAATTTGCAAGTTTTTCTATTTCGGCTAGGAAAGAGAGATTTGTCTAGGCCCAACCCTATTTGGTATAAATACAAGGAAAAAAATGTTATTTTATGACTTTCGACATACTTTAGACCTAAGGATACTATTTTTGAAGGAGAGAAGACATTGTGAACATTCTTTGGAGGAGAAAATCATCGAGTTCGTCATTCCTTCATCTTTTCTTTGTAATTTGTTTGTGCAAAATACTTAGAAAGTTGTTACTACGAACATGAGTGACTAAGCACTCTAGTTTCTAGGGTTGTGGTTGACATGATTATTAACGTTTATTAATTATATCTTCGTTAATTTGGATTATCATCTTATGGTTGTTTCTTTAATTCTAGTTTTAACTTGTGAATTATTGTAGCTACCAATTCACCCTACTATATATGCTATGCTTGGGAAAACCGTGTTTAGATTAGAACAAAATTAAAGAGAGCTTGTTTCTGAACCCGTGGCTCAGGAAACGATTTCGCGGTTAGGATAGGAATATACTTAACAGTCTCGCATGTCAAAAATATTGTTATAATCGTTCGTGATAGACTCAATACCATAGGAATATAGGATTGATATACGAGTAGTATTGTGGGAACATGCTATTCATATAAACAATCCGGTCAATTAACAACCTTTGATAATCTGAATTAACAAGTGTAGTTACTGAACTTAATAGGATTGATAAACCGACCACAAGCATAAAATCTTCATGTCCTCTGAGTAAAATGAAAAACACTCGTTTGCATCCCTGATAAATTAGTTAATTACTTGTTCAATATTTGCAAAAGTAGTTAAGTAGAAAAACAACATTGTTGATTATCTTGGACAGTTAATTAATTTTAATTTGCTTAGTTAACGATTAATCTAAGTCTCTGTAGATTCGATATTTAATTTTCGAGTCACTTTATTACTTAACGGCTACGTATACTTGTGTGTACTTGGGGAACTAACAGTTATTTTCATTTTATCTGTTTTACAAGAGTCAATACAAAGCAAGAGCATAACCGTTTCACACTTTCTTGGAAGAAAGGTAGCAAGTTTGACCACATATATACCATTCGCAATTAAGATGTGAAAAAATTACTCTGCTTGAATAGATTTTTGCATTTAGGTAGGTGGTGAAATATTCGAAATATTGAAGTAGTTAATGAAATGATTCTTACCTAAGGCTGAGCATATCCAAGAAAGACACAAATTATTGCCTTGAGGACAAGTTTGTTTACTGTTTCAGTGCGGGCAGCTGCAAGGCGGGGTGGGTTTGACCTTACACAGGTGCGGAGCAGGATGGGTTGAAACAATTTCTTTACAGAAACAAGAATTTGTCAACACAGAGTGTGAATCTAGCTAGTTCTGGACATATATTTTGCTTCACTGTAAGGTAAGTTTAGAATCACTTAAGTTAGATTATTAAATGTTAATATTACATTTTGTATTTAGCATAAGATTTTGATTGTTAATAACAAAATGTCGAACATTAAACAACACATTAGAATTGAATTGCATTGGGTTGTGAAGTGATATATTTTAGCAAAATTATAACAGAATGAAGATGGTCTTTGCAGGTGGGGGTACGTGGCTGTTTGAAACAGAAAAATTACTCTGCGGGACAGGTTGAAACCCTCCCCACCCCGTGTCTCGGTTGCCATCCCTATTCTCTCTCTTTATACAGCATTTAGGGACTTGATATGTGATAAACAAATGATTTAAACAAGAACATTGAGTACTAAAAGTAAGTATTCAAATAATGGTTTTGGACTAGACTAGTATTATATGTATACTATAGTCTATTTCGTTAGGGGTTATGCATCAAGCTTTTCAATGTCTTTTTAGAATCAATTTATTTTTGCCTCTTCCATAGTTTCTGTTAGGTGGAATGATGTTTACATCAATTATAATTTCTCTTACTGTTGCCGATATTGCTTCCGTAGGGTACCTATTTTTATTAACCACATTCAGCGCCCTACGCTATATGTGGCGCCCTAGGCAGAATGTTCAATAAACCAGCACCAAAGCCAGCATGGGGCGATGGCTGGATGCTGGTGACGTGATTTTGTCCAACTTTGCCTAGGATAAGGTTATTTCGGCTCTAGACCTACCCAACGCGTATAAAAGCAAGACTAAGCCTATTTTTGGAAGGGAGACGTCACTAAGGGAGAATACACTCGAAAAACATTCAGGAGCGAAGAGATCTTAGTTTTATTCATCTTTTCTTATTATTTTAAATTATCCAACACTTATGAAGTTGTTTGATGCTATCATGAGTGGCTAAAACCCATAGTTCTGGAGTTGTGATTTAGACATGAATATTGTTGTTTAACGTTGACTTAACCTTGATTACAATTCACTAATATATGATTGTTTCTTCAATTCTGTGATTACTTGCTTAATTGTCTGGCCAGCAGTTAGGTTCTATTTACTATCTATGTTATGCTTAGGAAAGCCATGTTTATATTAGAGAAGAATTAAAAAGGGCACGATCTTAACTCTGAGGGGGACGGATTTATGGTTAAGATAGGAATATACCTAATCACTGTCACACCTCTTTTATGTCCCTCAAAACCCTATTACGAGGTCGGTGAAGAGTTTTTCCAATCGAAGTGACGTTTTGAAAAGGGATTATTTATTATTTAGAGTCGCCACTTGGAATTGAGTTTTGGTGTTCCAAGCCACCTTTTATCTTGAATCCCTTAACAAAGNCACCCCCTCGAGTCCCGCGGTTCTAGCACGGTCGCTTTATTGACTCATGTAAGGCTTAAATCAAGTTTAGCTATTCTTGTATTTTATTGATCATGGCTTATTTATTACCGCTTAATTAATTATTATATTTTTATTAGTTGTGTTTACCAAGATGCGGAACGCACACAAGGTACTTCTTTGAAATTAAATATTAAACCAAGGTACGGAATATACACATGGTTATAACATAATTACTTTTAAATCTAAAGGCATCGAGACGCGGAATGCGCACATGATCCTTTTATTATTTAAGCATATCAACCCAAGGTTCGGGTATGAACACATGGGCTAATATTTAAAGTACGTCTAAAATTTTCTAACGTATTTAAAGTATTCCATTTATTTTGTCTCTTTCATATTCGATACATATATTTGTATATTTTATTAGTATTTTACTTATTGCAACGAGTCCTCAATTAGTTCGTTATTCATCTTGCTACCAAAAAATTACCACTCTTCTTGTTTTGTTGTTATCAAAATATTAAAAAAATTAAAATGACATTATTTAATGAAATTATGACTAAAATAAAAGAAGGTTTAATAAAAACTATT
>MDKI01068275.1:0-10542 GCA_005239505.1 Nicotiana paniculata | reverse complement strand
CTACTAGTTTAAGTTGCGGACTTAGCCTTTACTCATCACTGATTTTGAATCTCCTTATGTTGTAGTAGATCGATTTTTTGAATTTGTTTGAAGAATTTCTTGGAAGGTATTAAGGACTCAATGGATTTAAGGTATGTTAAGTCTAGACCTTTCCTTCATTCTGGCATGATTTGTAACTACATGTATTTTATAACGAGACATAAAGAAAAGCTCATACTCCTGAATTTTTGTACATTGTTCTAGTCTCATAAGTTCTAGCATTCTCCCTTATCGGGACTTCATATTCAGTTTAGTATAGTCTTCTTTCAGCGAAGAGAGCAGAGAGTCTATATATATATATATATATATATATATATATATATAGTATTACAGTATTTCACCACCACCAAGCTATAATCGATGGGCTGATTCCTATAGGGCAATCTCAGATCAGATGGTAATTTATATACCGAGCCGACTGTGGTCGAGCGCCTATGAGTGAGCCTACTACAGTAGAACAGTTACACATATCGAGCCTTATAGGACCTAACAACTATTTTACCTACTATATTGAGAGAGATGAGTCAATATCAGCAGGTAAGCATATCTTTAAATTATATTTGACTCCCAGGTACTTACAGTTATTATATTACTAGTTCACTTTCAGCTTCCAGTTATTCTGTTTCTTCACATACTCGGTACACTATTTCGTACTAACGTCCCTTTTATTGGGGACGTTACATTTCATGTCCGCAGGTCCTGATTGACTGCTGGATAGACCTTCCTAGTAGATAAAGTAAAATATTAGCTTGGTTAGTATGCTCCACTTACTCGGAGTTACCAGGTCTATACCTTGGAGTCCATTTTATAAATACATGTTTAATGGATAGGTCGAGGCCCTGTACCGACCATGATACAGTTAGTTATCCCTAGAGGCTTGTAGACGAGTCCTGTACATTTTTATATCAGTATTATGGCTTTACCAGCCCTACGTAAATGTTTAGTTTGGTATTGCTAGCTGTAGACGTATTTTTCAGATGATTCAGAATTTGCTCTCTTCGGCCTAAGTTGAAGGTTACATCTCCAGATTTCACAATTACATAGTTGTATGCTTGCGCCGAGTATGGAACCTGGTGTCGGTCACGCCCCGCATCCGAAGAATGGCCAATACTAGGGTGAAGGCAGCACCTCTTTGACTTTACAAAAGTTGATATATATAGGGTTTTAAATCGTCTTTCTCTACATTTTTCATAGAACACGACGAGAGAACCCCCCCAAAAACTTATCCTTAAGCTCTCTACAAGTGTTTCAAAGAAGGTTAACATCCCGGGTACGAAATCAAGAAGCGATAACATTAGAATGATCGCTACGATGTAAGTATCCCTATATCGCCTCTCTTTTTCTTTGTAGTTGTAGTTTCTGAAGGTCATTCATAGTTAAGAAAATGATTAATTTCTGTATTTAAGCTTTTACATATCAGTTAAGGTTTATAAACTCGTTTAGTAGCAGTTAGAACTCACGGGAAGGTGAACGGAAGCTTTGAGTTCGATTTATTTCATTTTTAGTGGGCTGTTTTGTAGTCCACTCGTGTTGGCCTATTGTGCTGATGTTTTATGGAGATTTGGAGGAGAAAATGCGTGGAGAAACACCACATAATTATGGAATTGTAGGATGGTCATTCGTTGTTATATTTTTAAGTTGTTTGGCACTACTTTGGTTGTCGTTTTATGTATGAAGTGATTAGGGTGTGTGGGATGTTTTGTGGTATATTTTGATGGAGCTAAGGTTGTAAAATGATTCATACATGTTGTTATTGTTGTCATTGGTATATGGTATTGGAGGAGGGCCTTGTTACAGGGGAGATGCTGCCCAAATTTACGTAAACGAGCTACTAGTTTAAGTTGCGGACTTAGCCTTTACTCATCACTGATTTTGAATCTCCTTATGCTGTAGTAGATCAATTTGAATTTGTTTGAAGAATTTCTTGGAAGGTATTAAGGACTCAATGGAGTTAAGGTATGTTAAGTCTAGACCTTTCCTTCATTCTGGCATGATATGTAACTACATGTATTTGATAACGAGACATAAAGAAAAGCTCATACTCCTGAATTTTTGTACATTGTTCTAGTCTCATAAGTTCTAGCATTCTCCTTTATCGGGACTTCATATTCAGTTTAGTATAGTCTTCTTTCAGCGAAGAGAGCAGGGAGCCTCTATATATATATATATATATATATATATATATATATAGTATTACAGTATTTTCACCACCACCAAGCTATAATCGATGGGCTGATTCCTATTGGGCAATCTCAGATCAGATGGTAATTTATATACCGAGCCGATTGTGGTCGAACGCCTATTATTGAGCCTACTACAGTAGAACGGTTACACATACCGAGCCTTATAGGTCCTAACAACTATTTTACCTACTATATTGAGAGAGATGAGTCAATATCAGCAGGTAAGCATATCTTCAAATTATATTTGACTCCCAGGTACTTTCAGATATTATATTACCACTTCAGTTTCAGCTTTCAGTTATTGTGTTTCCTTAAATACTCGGTAGATTATTTCGTAATAACATCCCTTTTGCTGGGGATGTTGCATTTCATTCCTGCAGGTCCTGATAGACAGCTGGATAGACCTTCCTCGTAGATAATGTCAAACATTAGCTTGGTTGGTATGCTCAATATACTCGGAGTTACCATGTCTATACCTTGGAGTCTACTTTATATATACAAGTTTGGTGGGTAGGTCGAGGCCCTGTCTTGACCATGATACAATTTAGTTATCCCTAGAGACTGGTAGACGAGTCCAGTAAATATTTTTATATAAGTATTGCGGCTTTACCAGCCCTACATGGATGTTTAGTTTGGTATTGTTGGTTGTAGACGTTATTCAGATGATTCAGAATTTGGACTCATCGGCCTAAGTTCAAGGTTACCCCTGCAGAGTTCACAATTAAAGAGTTGTACGCTCGGGCTGAGCATGGCACCTGGTGCCGGTCAAGCCCCGCGTCCGAAGAATGGCCAATGCTAGGGTGCCAAGCTAGCACCTCTTTGACTTTACAAAAGTTGATATATATATATATAGGGTTTTAAATCGTCTTTCTCTTCATTTTTCATAGAGCATGACCAGAGAACCCCCAAAGACTTACCCGTATGCTCTCTACAAGGGTTTCAAAGAAGATTAACATTCCGAATAAGAAATCAAGAAACGACAACATTAGAACGATCCCTACGATGTAAGTATCGCTATATGGCGTCTCTTTTTCTTTGTAGTTGTAGTTTTGGAAGGTACTTCATAGTTAAGAAAACGCCTACTTTCTGTATTTAATCTATTAAATATCAAGTAAGGTTGATAAACACGTTTCCTAATAGTTAGAACTCACGGGATAGTGAACAGAAGCCGTGAGTTCGATTTATTTAACTTTTAGTGGACTATTTTGTAGTCCACTCGTTTTGGCCTCTTGTTCTGATGTTTTATGGAGTTTTGGAGGAGAAAAGGTATGGAGAAATAACACATAATGACGGAATTGTGGGCTGGTCATTCATCGTTATATTTTTAGGTTTTGTTTGGCAATACTTTGGTTGTCGTTTTATGTATGATGTGATTAGGGTGTGTGGGCTGTCTTGTGGTATATTGTGATGGAGATAAGGTTGGAAAATGATGCATACATATTTTTATTGTTGTGTTCTTGATGTTGTTGGTATATGGTATTGAAGTAGGACCTTTTTACAAGGGAGATGCTTCCCAAATTTACTTAAACGAGCTACTAGTTTAAGTTGCGGACTTAGCCTTTACTCAGCACCAATTTTGAATCTCTTTATGCTCTAGTAGATCGAGTTGAGTTGTTTGAAGAATTGCTTGGAAGGTATTAAGGACTCAATGGAGTTAAGGTATGTTAAGGGTAGACCTTTCCTTTATTTTGGCATGATCCCGTAACTACATGTATTTGATAACGAGACATAAATAGAATTTCATATTCCTGAATTTATGAACATTGTCCTAGTCTCTTAAGTTACTGCATTCTCCCTTATCGGGACTTCATATTCAGTTAAGTATTATCTTCTTTTAGCCAAGAGATCAGATAGTCTATATATATACAGTATTATAGTATTTTCACCACCACCAACCTATAATCGGTGGGTTGGCCCCTATTGGGCAACCTCAGATCAGATGGTAAGTTATATACCGAGCCTACTGTGGCCGAGCACCTATGAGTCAATATCATCAGGTAAGCATATCTTCCAATTATATTTGACTCCCAGGAACATTCAGTTATTATCTATATTATCAGTTTAGTTACAACTTTCAGTTATTCTGTTTTCTTACATAGTAGGTACATTATTTTGTACTGACGTCCCTTTATCTGGGGACGCTGTATTTCATGCATGTTGCTATTGATAGACAGCTGGATAGACCTTTGCAGTAGATAAAGTCAACCATTAGCTTTGTTGGTAAGCTCCAGTTCCTCAGAGTTACCAGGTCTATACCTTGGAGTTCATTTTATATATATAGGTTTGATGGGTTAGTCGAGGCCTTGTCCCAGCCATGATATAGTTCAGTTATCCCTAGAGGCTTGTAGAAGAATCTTGTACATTATTTAATATCAATAATGTGGCTTTACCATCCCTATGTAGATGTTTAGTTTGGTATTACTGGTTGTAGACGTTATTTTTAGATGATTCAAAATTTGGCATCATAGGCCTAAGTTGAGGGTTACCCCTCCAGAGTTCACAATTATAGAGCGGTACGCTCAGGCCGCGTATGGCACCGGGTGCCGGTCATGCCTCTTCAGGTTTGGGACATGACATGTGTGTCCAAGATTGTCCTCGAAATGGATCAACAACTCCAGTTAAAATTGATGAAGATTTAGATAATCTTCAACAACTTTAAGCTGGTAAGACTATTTTATCTCTTCTATCACTTGTGTTTAATGTATATTTTATTTGTATGTTTATTTAAATTATTTCGAAACTAATTTCTTCTATTATCTATGCTACAGAATTTATTAATACGGGAAGAGAGCCTTGCATTGTCGATATATTGTGATGAAGAGCATTGGTATGATCTGACTAAAGAAACCAAAATGATAGGTCTACAGGTATAAATCTTCTCTTATCTTTGAACTCTAATCTTCTCTAATTGTGCAGAATGAAGGGGAGTATATCAAGAAGACAAGAATTGTGCAGGACATCCATGCAACACATAGGGGCGGTTCCCACCTCACAGAGTTAGACAGGAGACTTACCTCGCTTCGTAACCAAATTCAAGACTCCAATAAACCTTTGCCTCGCGAATTGGTGTCCGAAAGCTTCAAATCTTGTCATAAATAATTCAATATACTCAACACGAATCGGAGGAATTAATTCCATAATTACTAATCTTCCAAATAAAAATCCGAAATTCATCTCAAAATTCAACAGTGGGACCCACGTCTCGAATCTCGAAAAAACTCAAAACTTTCGAACACCCATCCGAGGCGAGTCCAACAATACTAAGATTATGAAATTCCAACATCGATTTGCTTTTCAAATCTTTATTTCACATTTTTGGAAGATTTTATAAAAATCTGATTTTCCTTCCATTAATTCAAGGATTCATGATGTAATTAAGTATGTAATCATGAAATATAATCAATATAAAATAAGGAACAATTACCTCGAGATTTTCCCTTGAAAATCTCTCAAAAATTGCCTTTTCCCGAGCTCCAAATCGTTAAAAACGGAACTTAAATATGCTGCCCAGTCATTTACCCTATGCGATCGCGGCCAAACTCCCCAGATCGTGAAGCATGAAATTTTTCCATAATATTTTTACCCTATGCGATCTCGGCCATTCTCCTGCGATCGCGAAGAAGAAATTTTTCAAACAGTCTTCTCCACATTTTCCGTACAGCCTCTAGTATAATTGTCATAACATTTTGTACAAAACTCCGAATGACAAATGATTTAAATTTTTGAATACTTGACACCAATATCTGCAAATATTATGTTTTGGTCATCTCCCAATTCCTTATATATTTCGATATACCAACCATATATTTTTGTATAAAACTCCAAATTCCACATGATTTTATTTTCCAAAAATTAGACACAAAGAGCTACAACTTTTATCTTTGAATAATCTCCAAATTCGTTACAGATTGCGAGATATAAGCTTTCAAAGTTGGGTTAGTGCAACAGAAAGTTTCCTCTAAGCGACCGTGAAAGGTCTTCCGCGATCGCGAATCACTGGCCAATTTCTCCCATTTTTCTCATTGCGATCGCGGTCAATTTCCCACGATCGCATAGCACACCGTTGTAGCCTAAAACCAGTAGCTAAAAATTTCCTAGAAATGGTCAAATCACCCCAAAATTCACCCGAGCCCCTCGGGACCCCGTCCAAACATACTAATAAATCTAAAAACATATCACAGACTTAGTCAAGGCCTCAAATCACATCAAACAACACTAAAAACACGAATCAGACCCCAATTCAAGCCTAATGAAAATAAGAATTTCGAACTTCTACATTTAATGTCGAAACCTATCAAATCATTTCCGATTGAGCTCAAATTTTGCACAGAAGTCATAATTGACATTATGGACCTACTCCCACTTTCAGAATTAGAATCCGACCCCGATATCAAAAATTCCACTCCCAGTCAAACTTCCAAAAACCTTAAACTTCCAACTTTTGCCAAACGACCCCGAAATGACCTACGGACCACCAAATCCATATTTGGGCGCGCTCCTAAGACCAGAATCACCATACGAAGCTATTCACAGGCTCGGAATTCCAAACATACATCGATAACATTAAAATACACTTCAACCCAAATTCATGAAATTCTTCCAAAATGACATATTTCCGCAATAAGAATTGTAACGCTCCCGGATCATTCAAAACTCGATCCGGCCATATGACCAAGTCCACAATCATCACACGAACCTATTGGAACCTTTAAATCCTGATTCCGAAGTCATTTACTCAAAAGTCAAACCTTAGTCAACTCTTCCAATTTAAAGCTTCTGAAATGAAAATTTTCCATCTGAATCCCCTCTGAACTTCCCGAAATTCAATTCCGACTGCACGTGCAAGTCATAATACCTGAAGTGAAGCAATTCAAGGTCTCAAACTGCTGAATGACGCACTAGAACTCAAAACTACCGGTTGTGTCGTTACATATAAGATGCTAGGAAATATGGAAGGCCAGATGTGGTAAGAAATATGGTAAGAAGGCTATATTTGTTTTAGAATATGTGAACAGGTTCTCTTTTAGGTTAAAGTTTCCTTGGGCCAGAAATACAGTCAAATAAATTGGAATTGACATGGAATACAGTGTGGAATGTAGTGGAAAATTACAAAATAAGATTGAGGAGTGTTATGGTTCACTGGGAATCAGTGAAAAATTAACACAGATGGTAGCTTCATTGCAAACTTAGGCAGAGCATCCGCTGGTGGTGTTGTTAGGAAAAGAGATGGACACATGGTGAAGTCCTTCTCCTCACCGGTGCATTTCTTAACTAACAACTATTCTGAAGTGCAAGCGGCTCTGTTTGGTATACTTTGGTGTTGTGATTAGCAAGCCACGGTTGAATAAGAACTCTACTCTTAATCGGCCCAACTAAATGACGCATCACATTTTTCCAACTCAAAATTGGAGAACATGACACAAAAATGAAGTATATTAAACATAAAGAACTGTTTCGATTAAGTGGAACTTTATATTTGTACTCTTTCGTTTAGTCTTTAAAAGATAGCCTTATAATGGTAAAGTCAACTGAGAGTTGACTTATTCGAAAACGACCTCGGAATACGGATTTTATGGCTCGGATAGTTTTGTTAGGTGATTTGGGACTTAAGAGTGTGTCCAAAATATTTTTGTGATGCCCGGTGTAGGGTTAGGCTTGAATTGGCGAAAGTTAGTTTTTGGCGATTTCCGATCGGCAGTGGAAAATAGGTTATCGGGGTCGGAATGGAATTTCGACAATTGGAACAGTTTTGTAATGTCATTTTGGATATGTCTGCAAAATTTTAGATCAATCGCAGCTGTTTTGGGTAGTTTCGGCATCGTTGGAGGATTTTAGAAATTTTAAAGTTCTTAGGCTTGAATTTGATGTGATTTTGGTGTTTTGATGTTATTTTTAGTGTTTTGACAGTGAAACTAAGTTTGAATGATCATATATGAGGTGTTGATATGTTTGGTTTGGGTCCCGAGGGGCTCGGGATGGTTATGGTTAACGGGGAGTTTGAGATGATTTTGTCACTGCTGGTTCTGTTACTGGTGTTTTCGCACCTGCGGATGGGGGGCCGCAGGTGCGGTCCCGCAGGAGCGGACGTGGCACTGCAAGTGCGGAAGTTGGCCAAGCGAAGGGATTTCGCAGGTGCGAGGTAATTGCCGCACCTGCGAGGCCGCAGGTGCGGGATTTGGGGCCTTAGGATTTTTCCGCAGGTGCGACCTGGGATCTGCAGGTGCGGGTAAGTGGTCGCAGGTGCGGATCCACTGAACAGAAGGTATAAAAACGTGCCTTCGCGAATTTTAGCCATTTTCTCAATATTTCATCCGGGTTTGAAGCTTTTGGAAGGGTTTTGAAGAGTGAATTCGATAGTTCTTCATCAAGGTAAGATTTTTGGACCCTAAACTCGTTTTATGTGATTAAAGGTCGGATTTATGGTGGAAATTAGGGAAAAATCAGTGTAAATTTGGGTGACTAGGGCTTGGGATTAAGAATCATAAAATGGTGATTTGAGGGGTCATTTGGACTCCGAATTTAGTGTTCTTTATATGTACAGACTCGTGATATGGCAAAAAACAGTTTGGTATAAAAAATTTTGAATTTCGGGACGTAGACCTGGGGGTCGGGTTTTGGCCAATTTCGGGAGTTTCGAGTATTTTTATACATTTCGATTGGGATTACTTCCCTAGCATATTATAATGATACACATCTGATTGTTGGTAGATTTGGAGCACCCGGAGGATGAATTTAGAGGCAAGGGCATTGCAGAGTAGTGTATTAGTCGGTTTTGAGGTTTGTGTGAACCTATTTTCTTTTTGGTCCGTTCGAAAATAGATGATCCTTTTTCAAAAGTTGTAAACAACTTAGTTTAAACTTACAATTCTACTCTTAATGAGAAAATTTTATAACCACACAAATACTTTAGACCTCTTTTTAACTTGTTTAGGACCACAAATTATAGAAAGAAGAGCTATTGTTGTGCTGAAATAACATCCCCTCATAGTAGCTCTTTATTATAATTTTGCGTGTTCGAACACTAGACATAAGTAAGGCCTAGCCATTAATGTATATGTTTGGCGTAGATCCAATTGGAGGTATTGGTTTAAATGTCCCCTTCCTTTGTATTATTTTGCTAATAGATAAGCAGGTTAAGGGTTAATGCAAAACCCCCCAACACAACACGAGATGAAAGCTTGGGTGGAAACAAGTGACCAATAACTTTAAATATCGAAAGATTGAACAAATAATGTATCATGCATCAATTAATTTAGTGTAAATATTGGGCAATATATTTTTACCACATATAAGTTAAATTCATAAAAGCTCAAAAATTAGCAAGTCCCGGTTGAATAAGAACTCTAATGTTATCGGCATAATTCAATGAGGCATCACATTTTTCCAATTCAAATTAAAGAACGTGACACAAAATAAAGTATATTAAACATAAAGAACCGTTTCGATTAAGTGGAACTAAAATATATAATTAGTTTGGGATGAATTCATGAAACTGAGTAGGGCTTGCAACTACAAGATACATCAAAAATAAAGAATTAATAAAAGTATGGTATTAAGAAATATTTATACTGTATACTTATCGAATATGGGAGACAGCACAAGCACACTAGCTGGTCTACTTGGAGTAGAGATTGAATTAAGACGAAATGATGTCAATTCTTTGAGGATGTTAGTGACCACTTAACTTGTAGGGACAAAAGGAGTTTTCTTTTGTTCTTTTGCATGTGATTTGTGCATATAGACGCGTTTCTACATCTATAAATAGCCTCCGATTCTTGCATTCTATCCCAAGTCGTTTTTGTGGCATTCAACAACATTCCAATGGCGAAGCTTAAAGTTACTAACATTGTTTTCTTTCTGTTATTGGGTATAGGAATATGTTCAGCTGCTAGAACACTCCTCACTTATGATCATGTAGGTGTTGGTGGTGAGGTAGGCGCCTATGGTGCTGGCCATGGCATTGGTGGTGGCGCTGGTGGTGGTGTTGCTGGTGGAGGCTATGCAGGTGGCGGTGGAGGAGGTTCCGGTGGAGGTGGTGGATATGGAGCTGCAGGTGACCATGGTTATGCTAGCGGAGGTGGTAGTGGAGGCGGAGCCGGTGGTGGTTCTGGCTATGCAGCTGGAGGAGAGCATGGTGCTGGATATGCTGGAGGAGGTGGTGGTGGAAGCGGGGCAGGAGGTGGCTATGCTGGTGGAGGACACGATGCTGGACATGCAAGTGGTGGTGGTGAAGGTGGTGGTAGCGGATATGGTGCTGGAGGAGCACCGGGTGGTGGTTATGGTGCTGGAGGTGGTGGAGGCAGTGGTGGCGGCGGAGCAG
>ML322343.1:0-15046 GCA_005239505.1 Nicotiana paniculata | reverse complement strand
TGAATTTGGTTAATGACTTAATGCCTCTTTTTTTGCTAGAATTTGGTTAATGGTTAATTTGGTTAAGGAGTTACATTAGTAGGTAGAATTAGTAGTCGATTACCATAGGTAGAATTAGGTCGATAAACCGCCCGATAACCGTCCGATAAGAGGTAAACCGATACCAATCCGCCCGATATCTTATCGGGTGGCTAACGGATTAATACATTTAAAAGCCGATAACCGATAAGCCAAACCGTTAAGAGTAAATAACCGCCCAATCCGCCCGATAAGCAGCCCTAGTTATAATAGTATTAAGAGATAAATTTGTAAAAAAATAAACTTGAAGCAATCACGAGGAAACAATAGAATACAAACTATATTCTAAAGGAATTGTCATTTATTATTATTATTATTATTATTATTATTATTATTATTATTATTCTAAAGGAATTGTATTATTTTTGTTATTATTATTATTTTACAAATGACAACTTCTCTTATGTTCTATATTAAATTATTTGATGTGAAAAAATATAAGTCATTTAGGCGTTACGTTTACCCTTATCAATTTTTCCTATGAGCATAACACCAACTTCTTCATTCCCAAAATGGCAGAGATTTTTTTTTAATTTATTTTATTTGAAAAATCTTTGTTAGTAATAGTATTTACATACTTTTTTATTTTTATTATTATTAGATCATAGAAATAACAATATTCTTTTATAAGATATTTGTATAGAAGTCCTCAGAAACTACAATAAGGCATCTAAAAGTTTTTATGAAAAGAATTCTTTATTCATTGAGCCATCTAAATAATATATTTAATAGTCATCATTTTCAAGAACTTATACATTTTTTTGTCGACTTTTATTTTAAAAGTCAGACACATTGTTTATTAATTTTTTTAATAATTTTTAAAAATATATATTTTATTGATACAGGATACACACGCAAAACGCGTATCCTAAGGCTAGTTTAAATATACATAAGAAGGCTTTTGATCTTCCGATCCGTATAAATTTTATTTTAAAAACAAACACGGAATAGTATAGGTATACATACGAAGGCTTTAGATTTTCCCATAAGAGAATGATGATTTTATGAGATTAATATTTTAGCATAATCAATAGTTATTAACTAATTTAGAAGAAAAATACTTTGGAAAAAAATAATGGCTATTAAACCAAATATAAAATTAAGAATTTTAATGATATTTCACCAGTATAACTATCGTTGAGCCAATGTGAGCGTGGCCAAATAGGAGCACTCATGATTTAATTGAATGGGAAAACAATAAATCTCTTTATTAAAATGAGTAAAACGTCTCAAGATTACTATCGTCGTTAATCGTTAGCCATAAGTGACCCCGTAACCGATGCCTTTGCATTTATCAATTCTCCATTTTGGCAATTGCACTCTTCTTTCTTGCTCTTATCATCTCATTCATGACCAACCCCCACCCACAACACAACAACACCACCACCACCTTCGAAATTTAAACCAAGTTTCCATATAAATTGACTCGTGTCCGTTGAAATTTCAATATTACCAGACTGCCCATCATTCCTCAAACAGGTCATGCAATGCAAGATTTCATGCATGTGACAACACTATGTCTTATTTGGTAAATAGTAAAACATCCTCAATAGAGCATTTTGGTTCACCATATTAGGATTATAAAAAATTTGGGCACGCTGTCCAACAACTATTTCCTCTGTACAAATCCAAATTTATGTTGTTGTTTTGTTCTTGCTCTTGCTCTTGTTACTCCCCCCATTCTCTCACCCATCCCTCCTTTCCCTTTACACTGCATTTTTACTGACCAGAGGCAAAGTGAAAAGATCAGAGATAGAATTAAAGAAGCAAATCTAATTGTCTTTGTTTTGGGTGTCTCAGGTAAAGATTCAGTATTTGATCGGTCAGAGAAAATAACAGGAAGATTACTTTTTATTTCTTTTAATTATTCTTTTTGGTCTGAAATTGCTGTGTCAGTCATTGGAGTACAACACACATGGAACATGGTTGATAAATCAAGAAAGGAGAAGAAAAGGTTAAAGTGAGGCTTAGCTTTGCTCTCATTTGAGTTGTTGGTTCTAGTTTTTATTTGGAAGAGAAGAACAGAAAGATCAAAAAAATGGGTTGCTGGTACTCAAGATTAGAGAGAGAAGAGTTAGTTTCGAGATGCAAAGCTCGAAAGAGGTACATGAAACAGTTAGTGAAATCCAGACAAGCTTTCTCTGCTTCTCACTCTATGTACTTACGTTCACTTCGGAATACTGGCTCCGCTTTGCTTCAGTTCGCTACCGGAGAAACCGATCTCCACCCACACAACCACCACCTTCCTCCACTTCCGCCATCACCACCACAACCGCGACGACTCGCCACCCCACCGCCGCCGCCGCCACCACCAATGAGCCCCACATCCTGGACAACCTCCACCACCACATCCTCCGCCCTCCCACCACCCCCTCCTCCTCCACCTCCACCTCCACCGCCGGCGGCGTCAAACTGGGATTTCTGGGACCCGTTTGTTCCGCCTCCGTCATCTTCGAGGTCGGTGACGGAGGAGGAATGGGAGGAGACAACTGTTACGTCCGACGTGGCGGTGACCACGACGGTTGGGGCGGCGAGCGTGGCGGCTCCGCCGTCAGTGGTGAGTCAGTTTTCTAAAGAGACCACAACCACGAGTGAGCTGGCGGTGGTGGTCTCAACGAAGGGTAAAGACTTGGTGGAGATCATAAAAGAGCTGGATGAGTACTTTCTGAATGCGGCGGATGCAGGTGGTCAACTCTCATTGCTTTTGGAAGTTCCCAATTGTGCTTTTTCCGACCAAAGATCTTCAGGTATGTTAACGTTTTAATTGCATGAAAATATGCACATTTACACATACAACAGCACATAGTACAACATGTTAAAGCACTATGTAAAAATTGGTTCTTGTGGTTTAAATTGTAGAAAAGTTGAGTCCATTTTCATGGACATTTGGAGGCAGTTCAAGATGGAATGGAATTGGAAGATTTTGTGATGATTCAATGAACAAAGCTAGCAATGGGGTAACTGGTGCCAAAGCTTCCCATTGTTCTACGGTGGAGAGATTATATGCTTGGGAGAAGAAACTCTACCTAGAGGTCAAGGTAAACAACACCGAAGTTTCCATCTTTTTTATTGCAAAATTTGGGAGTCTAAGCATCATAGATTTCTAAATTTGTTTTGAAAAATCTGATTTGGATGAAGTTTGGTTCGAAGATGAAAATGTGTTTGGTCATCAGTTTTCAAAATATATTTCCCAAATTTATTTTGGAAAAACATGTATATTATTAATGTTTGTAAATATTTTGGCCCAAAATCAGCTCAAACATGTGTTTGCCAAATAAATCTATGGCCAACGGGTTTGAGCCGTGGGATCATACTTGCATTATAGTAGGCTACCTACGCTACCTCCGTTGGGTGCGGCATGCATTATAGTAGGCTTGGTGTACCGGGCTATTACCCAATTATAGATTGTACTATTATTTTCCATAAACATATTTGGTGTAATTTTGGTCTTGAGTTGTAGCATGCTGAGGCATTGAAACTGGAGCATGAGAAAAGGGGAGGTCAGGCGAGGAAGCTAGAGATGAAGAGGGCTGATTATGTAAAGACAGAGAAAGCGAAGAAGGAAGTAGAGAAGTTGGAATCACAAATGATAGTTGCTTCCCAAGCTATTGAGACTACATCAGCTGAAATCATCAAATTAAGGGAGTCAGAGCTCTACCCGCAGCTTGTTGATCTGGTCAAAGGGTTAGTCCTTTTGTCTCTCCTACAAATATTCGAAGTAAATTATATCTAACCCTTCCAAGAGAAGTTGAATTAGCATATTAGAATGTAAGGCATATTTGCTGATACACCATACATTAAAATACCTTTAAATTGAAAGTAAATATCTTTTTTATTTTTCTTTACTTAAAAACAAATGTTTTCTGATCTTCTTTTAGTACAAGAAAATTACAGGGGGCTGTCTCGTCTCGTGCCTGTCATAGCTCAGTGAGTAAAGAGATTTTCTNCAAAGTCAGCTCTAGGAATTTGTACAGAGATATTTCTGAAAAGCAACGAATAGCTCTCCGTACAATTAAAGCTTTTGACTCCTTTAACTGATTCGGTCCATGCCTTTGATTTGCCTTTTTACCACCTAAAAATATACGAAAGCAGCATAAAACAATCTGCTGTACTGTAACAAAAAACCGTGAAGAGACTGGGAGCCCAACTTCAATCAATTCTTTTTTCATCTACTCTTTCAATTGAAAAGCACTTGGTATTCAAGATCAAATTTCTATTAGGAGTGAGACTGCCCTTTCAATCCCTAGGACAGATTTGACTATTTCAAGATTTTCATCATTCCAAGTTATGTCACTGGATCACCTATATTAGCCAATGCTTAAGAGTTAGTATTAATTGGGGCATAATTCCCAAGTACCTTTTGCTTTTTAATTTCAAGATTTGGCCAAGTATTCTTTAATTATCTATTTTGTTTTTTGGGGGTAGTACTCTTTAGTGGGACTTTCATTTACTTAGAGTTCCCTTTCAAATTTTTAAAGTGGTCTAAAATTGACTGAAATTTAGGTTATCCTCCATTTTTCTTTTCCTTTTTCTTTTTGGGTGGTGGGAGTGTCCAAATAGAAGTTAATAGCAATATTAATAGCTACACTTTTCCTACTGCATTGTGTTGCATAATGAACACTAGCAATATTAATAGCAAGACTTTGGCATTGGGATAAAGTTAACGAGAATCAATTTCTAACGTTGACCGAATAAATTAATGTACAAATTAACACCTTGTGAGGAGGGATGGGTTAATTCTGTCACATTTTAGGGAAACCATTTTTCGAGCTTCAGCGAAAAGGAAAATACTGCAAGAATCCATTTTAATTTTCCTTCTCTCTTTTGTCTCCCCTCTCCTTGTTGGACATGGTTTACAGATTGATGTACATGTGGAGAAGCATGTATGAGTGCCATCACGTTCAAACACACATAGTTCAGCAGCTGAAGTATCTCAATACCGTGCCATCAACTTATCCTACCTCTGAGATTCATCGACAATCAACACTACAACTTGAACTTGAACTGGAACAATGGCACCTATCATTTTGCAACCTAGTGAAATCTCACAGGGAGTATATTCAGTCCCTTACCGGCTGGCTCCGTCTTAGCCTCTTCCAACTTGGCAACAATCCAGTACAGAAGACCAGCCAGGACAGTGCAGTTTATTCCCTTTGTGAAGAGTGGCATCTTGCAGTTAACAACGCTCCGGATAAAGTAGCGTCAGAAGGAATCAACAGTCTACTAACTGTTATCCATGCCATTGTGGTGCAGCAAGCAGAAGAGCTCAAGCAAAAGAAGAGGTCAGAGATGGCATTCAAAGAGCTTGAAAAGAAGGCTTCTGAGCTTCGGTCACTAGAGTCCAAGTATGGCCCGTATTCTATACCTGATTCCTCTAGCAGTACGAGGAGCAAGAACCCTGTGACCGAGAAACGAGCTAAGGTGGAGGTGCTAAGAGCGAAAGCTGAGGACGAGAAGGCCAAGTATGATAAAGCAGTGAATGTAACAAGGGCAATGACATTGAACAATCTACAGATGGGTTTGCCTCATGTTTTTCAGGCTGTGACGGGTTTTGCCAATGTGTGGACACATGCATTTGAGTCGGTATATAATCAAGCCAAAAATACTGATCAGGTGCATGATTTGAAGAGGATTCTACCTTGAGATACAGAGCCAGCTTCCTTGTGGTCCGGGCAGCCTGCAGGAAAAATGTATATATGTGTTCTTGAAACTTGTTTTCCCCTCCTGCAGCCTAGAGGGTTTCTTAGTATGTGCTATAATTTATTGGGAAACTCAGGAATGCAGATTTTCTTGAGAGAGAGCAAAAGAGATGAATTTAGTTTAAGCAATCTCTGACAGAGTGCAAGTATGGCTGCCGATGGAGGTAGATGATATAGGTTGCTAGCCTTTGGCATTAGAGGATGTTAGGATTTTTGAAGTATGTTTTAGCTTTGCTCAGGAAACAGTTAGTGTTTTCCATTTTTCCTTTTGGATTGGATGTTGGGGATAGTAGTTTTGCGGAAATTGCACTTATATGTAGTTCTGTGTTGCTTAATTGCTTTCGATCGTGTGAGGCCTGGTAATTTCTACGCTTGAATTTTCCCTTTACTGCGGGTCTTTTACCAACGTTGGGATTATAATCCACCCTCATACAAGTTAAATACAGGGTGCCGGGAATATTGGTTTCTTGACAAGAACAGGTTATATGCATATTTGAAGAAGCGTACTAAGTGAACGTATTCCAATAACTACACAAGGTCAACAAACAAGTTGTGCGAACACCTGTTTCGCTGTTCCACGGGGAAGTGCATATGCTATACTTGATTGAAACACAGCTCCCAGAAAATGGAAACGTGATTTTTTTTCAAAAAGAGTTTGCTAGTTCTGATGAGGTAACCTTGTTTTCCATAATGGACATTCTTCACTTTAATGTAAAGTCATAAGTTTAGTACGCTAGATCCAAGTCGCACACATTTCGTTGAATCTTCCTCAAATTTTCAAACGGAAGTCTGTAGTCGCATTTTCCTACAATGTTCAAAAAATTACTTCAAATAGAATGAGCTTAGCTGTATATTTCGTTTGGGAAAATTACCACCATTTTATGTACAAAATTTACAGGTGAAAAAGAGCCCCCGCATTGACCAAATATTGAATCCACTGCTTCCAGTTACCAATCTTCAATTTCGTCGTCCGACATATCCAGCTTCTTCTCATGAAAACAGGTGCTACCCCCGTCATCTTCAACCATGTCGTCTGCTTGGAAACTTTCAGATGCTCGACAACCAAGCCATTTCAGGGCAGGTCTATACTCGGTTGCCATAACTATCTGATTCGACAATGTTAGGCTATTACACAAGTCACCCCTCTGACTCAACAATTGACACTGCAAGCACACCAATTTGGTAAGGATGAAATCAAGTCCAAATCAGTGGACTAGAGGTCAATTAGAACACTAAGAAATTATAGTAGTTCTTCCTAAGCCACTCCTTTAGTGAGGAACATTACATTTAAGGACTTGATCTGGACTAATCCATGTGCTAAGATTTACATCAGCAAGATCAAGAGCAAGGTGCAGAGGACGTGACAGCAAGAAATTTACCTTATTGCGGCGCAATGATTGTTCAACCTCCCACAGTTTTGGACGTCGAATAGCATGCCACCTGATTTCTCACATGTATTTATGATAATTGATTTTAGCTACTTCATATAAACAAATATAAACAGGTAACTTCTTTATACCTGGAAGGCACTGGATGAGCATTCCCAAATAATACTCCTCTGGCAGCAACTGAAGCAGCAGCTGACTGTACAATGTTCTCAGCTCCAAAGTCTCTGGATAGAAGTCTATTAAGTGAAGATAGAAGAAACTCAGCATCGCTTAAATATGATGCCACAAGCCATGCGTCATCTATTGCTTCTTCATCCAAAAAGTCTAAAACTGCAACAAAATTGAAAATCAGAAGTTGAAAAAGACAAATAAAACGACTGTTTATCATATGCATCAGCTAAGCTTCTATAGAAGTATTTCTTCAGAAAATGCAAGCTTAGTCTATGCACAGATATGATAACTATCAGTGGGTTTTTTTCCATATCATGAACAATCCATTAGGTAGTAAATACAAGCTGAACACAGGAAACCGTTATTTCTCCTCTAATCTAGGTAAGAATCTCAAAAACACATGTTATCTCAACATTCAGTTTGCTGGTAAAATCCACCACAATTGGAAATGCAGAACAAAATAGACCAAAAGAAGTTCAAGCCATTGGGTCTTGTGCTGAACCTAGTGCTGTTTCTGATATAGCTCACATACAAATCAGTTATGCACAGAATGACGGATTTGGTGCTAGAAACCCAAAAAAAAAGGAAGGGGGCTGGGTCTGGGGCTTAAACAGAGTCCAGTATCACTCCAGTGAAGTTCATTCTAAGAACATGCAAAAATCAAATAATATGACCATATTAGTTGAAAAACTCATACACCTGAAGAACAAGAATTACCATTTTCATGTAGAAAATCAGAAAGAGTCCTCGCTTGCCCATGTGCTTGACAAAGTACAACTTCTGGAGCATCCATTTTAAGAGGAAATCTCACAAATTTTTCCTTCAGAATAAATGCATCTCTATCTACAAGAAAATGAGTCTGTATCAGAGGCTCTGCCAAAGACAGTTCTCTCAATTATCCACCTTCATTCCAAAGGGCATAAGATAACATGGTCAAAGTTGAGCTATAGCCTAAAAGAACCTCACATACCAGTCATCTACATAAGAAGGTCAAAAGGTTAATTTCTCTATTCCTCCAATCACCCCTTGGATAATCACCTATTTTCATATCAGCCATTCTTAACCAGTGGTTATTAATACATCTCAGGGAATCTGCTTTACAACTTTATTTAAACAGTGTATTACTTGAAATGAAGAAACTCTCCCAAGATACAGTATAGCTCGTGTTGATTGGACATGGCAAGCCTAGATTGTAAGATTAGAGCATTCAAACAAATACTATAATGTGCATTAACCAGGAGGACGCATACTTGCAAAGGAGGAGATTCATCACTACTGTAGAATAGGTATGGAAGCACACATTTACTAAGTTCTGTAAGCACTTGCAACTCACTTTATCCTGACAATGAAGTTTAGACAGATGTACCTGATGCAGTTGTGAGCTCATTTTCTCTTTTGTTGTGTAGAAATTTGCCTAATGCGTGGAATAGAGAGAGAGTTTCATCTTTTCCAAATAGCAAAGAAGACGCATCATCCAAACAAACAATATTGTCCGGTCTTTCTTTTAAAGGTAGAATAGGCCTTCTATGTGGGTTAAGACAGAGATACTGCAGAGAAGTAATTGCATGTCTGATGTCACCTCCACTCGATTTTGCTATTAGCTCAATCGTATCAGCACTAACTTCACGCTGCTCCTTTCTGCATATAGTTGTAAGTGTTTTCTTGATTGAGTTGATAGTGACAGGGTTGAAGTTGACCTGAAAAGCATGAATTCGACTCAGAAAAAAGTTGACATACTACAGTAACTTAGAATCTACTGTTGAATAACTACATCCTCCCCTTTGTTTGAAAAATGATTAACTTCCCCTCCATCGAAGACAAGAAAAGATCTTTTAATTCAATTTGCAAATGTTGAGAGTGAGTCTGTCCTTTGGCCTGCCGGCTGTGGGTAAAGTTTCAGGTCAAATAGCTTAAAGTTAGACAAGGAAGCTGCTTTGTTTGTTTTCATACTCATAGGGGGAGGATTGACATTTGATTCAATATACACGGATGAAAAGAGTTCATAATCCAAAGTAAGTCTATCAAGGAATGCAACCTTACAAGCACCAGCATTATGAAGAGACACAAGGAGTTCTTCCCAGCATCGTGTGCTAAAGTCTGCAGAGTCATCCTTGTCATAGTTGGTGATCACTAAGGCTGTTGGAATGCGGACTAATTGCACAAGAAGCTTCAAACACCTTTGAAGCTTTCCATAAGCAACTCTTCCATTTACCACCGGAAGATCATCAACTAAGAGTATGACTGGAGCCCGTGATCCCTTTAAGGTTGGAGAAGTTAATCCATACTTTCTCACCCTTTCAACAAAACCTTCAAACTCATCCAGCTTTGACATATATGGTAACCCTAGGTTAACATAAAACGAAATAAAGAATGATAATTTGATGAAACTAAGTTTCTGAATATGCACTTGAAGGCTTGGAGCAGATTCATTTTCCATGAATTAAAACATGAATTTGTACCTGAATTAACATTATACAAATGTTCTGACCAAACTGTTGGAGTAGGCGTGTTCCATTCCCATATTGTGGCACCAAGATGTGAAGCAATAGCATATATAGTTGCCTAGACGATGATAAGCACCCAATGATCATGCATGGTTTATGACCTCAAAGGAGTAAGACAAAATTCAAACATGGCACTCTTGATCCAGAATTCACAAGAAGACTAAATTGTCGCATATCTCTCATGTTCAAATTCAATAAATGGTAAAGAAAACAGTGGCATACAGTTTTTCCAATACCAGAAGGTCCAGCAACAAGAAGGACATTATTATGATCATCCTGCATCAAGGAAAGGAAAATTTTCAGTCCGGACAATGTAAATTCTGAAAACTGCAGAAAACACTCGTCGTGTTTCAAAAATATAGTAAAAAATGTGCACTTGGAAAGACTAAAACCTCAAATTACGGATACTAAATGCAGAGCTGGGGATTACCAACAATATTTTTTTCTAAAAAGTCACCAACAATATTATTATTTTTTTGAGAATGAGAAGTCACCAACAATACCATATTACAAATTCCTGGATCAAACTTCTTTTTTCCCTTTAAACACCTTAACTGCTTACTTTTTCCACTTCAACATCTAAACAATTACCAAGGCATGCACAACCCTTATTTTTTTTGTGAATAAGCAGGCGCAAACTGTGAAATAAAAGTATATTCCCAAACTGCTAAATTACCCTCTAGCATGATAACCAAGAGACAACCTGATGTCCATAATTGTGAAGTCCCAAGTGCCCCCTCCCCCAGGATTTCAAGGTAACATAAACAAGAAAAGAGGCTTTATTCTGAGAATGTGTATGCTTAATCTCTCTTCACTATTCTATGCATGCACCGACAAACACTCTTTTCCAAGGAAGCATAATAAGGCAACACACCAAAAGGTGTGTACGCTAATAGACTATGCAACAGTCTTATGTAAGACGACATACTGATTGATGGTTATAAAACAGGACGACATAGACTGAATATCACATGAGTAAAGGCGCAAAAGACCTACAATCTCTCGGATTTAATGCAAACATAACTAAGAGCAGAACATAACTAAAGCAAAGGATTCATAAAGGTTATACTAACTTTGGGGTTAATGCTTAGTTGTTCTTATTACACTACTATACCTGACCGTTTGTCAAGAGTCTTTAAGTCTTGCTAAAAACAGGTATGCCCGTGCAAGGATAAGCGTAAGATTTAGAGAACCTCTAGCTCTAGGAGAACCTTACTTTGAAAGAAAGATTATTTAGCACGTGAATGAAATGGAGCTGAGTAAAGCAAAATGGATACAGAAGATTCATGTGTCCAGAGCCATACTGATTTGGGATGTAGCCATAATTCATTAATTGAATACACTCAACGCTCGACTGAACCTTCATTACAAGATAAGGTTCCTTAGCAAAGCAACTATAATTAACTACTTCCAATATCCTAAAAGAACGATTTTAAGAACACTACCGAAGGATAAGAAACAATGAACTACTTCAAGATTTTAGGGAAATGGGAGATAGAATAGCAATAATCAGCCGGTTGAACCAGGAATCAGTAACCATGTCTTGTCAGTTGTCACAATATCAGAAGTCCAAGAAAAGAAACTAATATGGCTTTAAGTACCATTGCAGCTTGTAATCTTTCTTCAAACCATATTTTCACTTCTTCGACCTACAAAGTCCATCACAGGGAACCATTACTAAAAGCTTCACATCTGAGAAAATTAAGAAAAAGTACATACAGCTCTATACCTTCTTCTTGTGAACTGCAAGCTCTTCCAGGAAATGAGGCTTATGTTTGTCAACCCACATGGCATTGTTGCTTTGAAGACCTGATTCGGTTTCATACAATTTAGTATTTTGGCAACCATGAGTAACTGAAGACGAAGAGATTGGAGGACAGTGGAAATAAATACTTATATGGAGGAGACATGTAATAGTGTGCAGTATATTCAAAATAAACAATTAAAACATCACAAAATCAGGAGGAGTTGAGAGAGAATCTTTCACTGTAAATGCACGCCAATAAGCATTTACCAACTGAATCATCAATAGGTGGTGTATGGAGCTTGCATACCCAGATGAAACTTATGTCCTAGTTTCACTCCAAAACCTTAATGTGTAAAATAACATATCTGGCACCCCAAAAGTGAAGAGGAAATAGAGGTAGTATTTCCGATCGACGTTTGGTGAGGAATAGTAAGTTCCATACTGTTAAGTCGACAGACCATAGCATCATGAGCAAGACTATAATATCTCAACTGAAGCTTGCACTGCATGCAAAAGCTAATGGATGTAGTCTGCAAAACGACATGATAAAACTAGGACACCCAACTTCAGCACAACATTTTAATAAGATCAAAAGATGATCCCATGGACATAAAAGAAATGTGCAAAAATTGCTAATTCTTTGATATGTAGGTAAGAATGTAGTTTATGAGCAGCTAATGTTTATAATGACAAAAACACTGTCATTTAACATGGGTCAGAAGCCTAGAATAAATGGGGAGACAATATTGATCCCAGGTTATTCTTGAAATCAATATAAATAAGTACTACAACCAAATATTTTGAAACTAGCATACCAGCAGATACCTTGATGCCTGTGAAATTATCATCAAACTCCTCACAAAACCGTTTCATCTGCATTCAGTTATAGCATACGTCATTAATGTTCTGAGGTATACAAAAGCAAAAACTAGCAGAACAGTGCATTTGTTTGGCTGCATAAGAAAAACTAATCGCTGCATGACTAATGCAACCTTTGTTTGTGGCTGCATAAGAAAATTAATCTCTGCATGACTAATGCAACATCCTTTTTTTAGCAGCATAAGAAAAAGTAATTACCAGATAATTCATGTAGTTTTGTTGGCAGTAGAAAACCCATCATAACTTATGAGGGAATTTATATATTATTTATGGAAGAGAGAATGTAAATGAGAATATGTGTATATATGCAGAAAAAAGCACCTAAAGACAAGACTCCTAAGAGTACGTAATCCCTGTATTATTATCCAACACATAACAATCCCTACATCAAAATTCATACAAGACTAGCACGCGAACCAAACCCTAAAGATAAAAAGTCTACATAAAGACAAATTGATGATCATTTGCCGCCATCAGACAGTAAGAACAGTCTGTGTGGAATACTAACCTGATAATCCTTTACCCGTCAATCTTTATCGGTTTCACAATGAATTGAGCTTTTAATGTGATAAGATTAGTTCGCATTTTTGAACTATAAACAAGAGATGAATTTAGAGTTTTTAGCAGCGGGTACAGAATATCACTGCACCTACCACTGCTTCGTGGCAATTGAGATTGAACTTTAAGTTAAACATATATTTTTCAAAATATCTTAACTGATACATGCATAAATCAAACAGAAATCAACGGGTGCACCTGCACCAACTGCCTTTACTATACATCTGCCACTGCATCTGTCACTGCTATAGACCAAGGTTCGTTTCCCGTTTATACAACTCACGTTCACTCAAATGCAACAGCATAGTGAAATAGTAGCATTTGGTAACTAGATAATACAACACAAATCCGAAGTTTTACCTCATCGAAGCCACTAGCCTCTTTAGATAAGCGTGGACATGATGCCGAAGGAAGCGCCGTTTTAGCCCTTTTAGGGTTCTTCCTCGGAACTGATGCCGATTTCGATTTTGATTTTGATTCCGAGCGGGTGAAATTCGACTTCAATGAGAAGTCTCCATCCTCGTCGGATGATGAAATCACAACGGCCGCATTCCTCTTAGCTTTCTTCATTACCACAGGAAGGGTTAAGTATTTTTATATTTTTTCTCAGAATACCAAAAAACTTTGAAGGTTCGAAGGCAGCGAATTTGATCGATTAGGGTGCGGATTCGACGAGAATGAGATTATTGAAACCATAGACAAAACTGAGACAAATGCATAACTCCAGACTGCAATGGGAACTCTTCCCCTAGAAATTTATTGTTTTCGAAAGCAAAAACGCGGGTGTTTTTCAGAGCAAAACCCGCTAGCTTACTTGAGAAGCTGATACCCCGCAGTTTATAGTCTGGCAGAGCAAATAGAAAAACCTTTCGTAGTTTCTGAAAACTAAAGGGGTGTATATGCAAATAAACTTTAGGGGGCAAAATTTGTCATCTCATTGCGTTTTTGTTTAATGGTCAGAGGTATTGGTAACAAATTTTAATGTGGAACTGTAATAATTAGACAAACTTCTTGCTATATTAGTATGAACTAAAACTTAATTACAGATTCGGATAAAATTTTAACACTCAAACTGCTGAATTACAATGGAAACTACTGAAGCAGCAAGAAGGGGATGAGAATTTTGTTATCGCCTGTGTTAAAACTCAGAAAATCAGAAGAACTGTTAGAAGAAACAGAAAATATACAAACGATAAGAAATACTCCGAGTCTACAATTTCCTTGTGTGTCCTTAAGGAATTTTAACCCCCTCACAAGTTGCCAAGGTAATGGATTAAATTCTCCCAGGATAAAGCGGAATAACCTTCCTGCAACAGTGGCAATACAAACTGCAGGATACCAACAAACTCAAAGAAAGGAGCAAGCTCACACTTACGAATTTGAGAGAGAGACTGCGAAGTAGAATGCATTATTCAGAAGGGAATTCTTGATTTTTCAGTATATGGAAAAAGAAGTCATGCCTCAGAATTTATAGGCAACTATTGGAAGAGGTGTGATGTCTNTTAAGCCCAATGCTTAAAGTCCAACAATCCCCCACATGAATGGGAATGGCTGTAACAAGAATGATCATACTCTTCAACTCCTTTTAAGAGCTCTAAGAAGTGATCCTATATTTATACACACAAGCGTAGTTGAACTTTCCGTAATGAACATATGTCGGATATACTCGGTCAATTGGTAGATTTGATATCTTTGAACCGTCGAACTTTAGTGTATACCTAGACAACCATATGTCACACAACCAACCCTTAACCGTCTTTTGGTTCTCATTGTTGTGTTCGTTTCAGTCATGAACACCTCCTGATTTTATAAGTGCGTAGAGAATTGGCCTTACAGAATTCTCATTGAAGCGGGTTCACTTCACACTTACATATGTGATTCCTAAACGTGTAATCTTTTAGATTGACACCACTTCAAACTTAGGTAATCATTAAAGAACGTGTAAAGTTCTATCATTGTTTACTATACATTGTCTTCATCACTAGAAGGGACCAAAAAAAAAATTTCTTCGACAATGTTGAA
>MDKI01016324.1:0-12189 GCA_005239505.1 Nicotiana paniculata | reverse complement strand
CAGTCTCAGCATCTAGCAAAGTTTTACTTACATAATAGACATGTGATTGTTTACCTTTCTCTTGTCTTACCAATACTGCACTTACAACAATTCTAAGACAGCCAGGTAGATGTACAATCTTTCCCCTTCTTTTGGCTTTGAAAGCAGTTGTGGTTTCGATAGATAAATCTTCATGTTCTTGAGGGCTTGCTGACATTCTTCAGTCCATTCAAACTGATTCTGCTTTTTGATAACTGAGAAGAATTTAAAACGTTTTTTGGAAGATTTAGAAATAAACCTACCCAAAGCTTCTATTCTCCCTGTCAGTCTTCGAACTTCCTTTTTATTTTTTAAAACATTAGGTATTTCCTCTATTGCTTTAATTTGAGCGGTATTTACCTCTATTCCTCTGTTTGACTCAAGGAAACCCAAAAGTTTACCTGATTGCACTCCAAAAAGCGCATTTCTCTGGATTTAACTTCATATTATACCTGCGTAGAATATCAAAAGTACTAGAAAGGTGTTGGAAATGATCTTCCACCTGTGTTGACTTTACCAGCATGTTATCAATGTAAACCTCCATCATTTTTCCCAGATGTTCTTGGAACATCTTGGTCACTAGCCTTTGATAGGTGGCTCCAGCGTTTTTAGGCCAAAAGGCATGACTTTATAACAATAAGTCCCCCTGTTCGTGATAAAAGAGGTTTTTTCCTCGTCTAAAGGATCCATTTTAATCTGATTATAACCGGAATATGCATCTAGAAAGCTTAATAGTTCATGACCTGCGGTGGCATCAATCATTTGATCTGTATGAGGCAATGGGAATGAATCTTTGGGGAATGCTTTGTTTAAATCAGTATAATCTACGCATGCCCTCCACTTGCCATTCTTTTTAGGTACTACCACGGTGTTTGCTAGCCAGTTAGGGTACGTTACCTCTCGTATCGAATAAATCTTCAAGAGTTTTTGTACCTCTTCCTCGATCACTTGGTTCTAGAATGGTCCTTGCTTTCTTTTCTTCTGCTTAACAAGTATGAATGATAGATCTTCATTTAGTTTATGAGTCATCACTTCTGATGGGATGCGTGTCATATCTGAGTGGGACCATGCAAAGCAGTCTGCGTTAGCCTTTAAATAATCAATTAACTTACCTCTTTGAGCGGGGCCTAGCCTCGTGCCTATATACACTTTTTGCTCAGGATTTTGTTTAGATAATGGAACAGCTACGAGCTCTTCCACAGTTGTTTTGATGTGCTCATCTTCCTTCGGTTCACGAATGACATCCGGTCTGGAATCTGTTTCTGTGTGGTATAGTATATCTTCCGTGGTAACTTGATTTTCCTTCTCGTAAGTATTTTCTTTCGTACCTGTTTCAGCAATAATACCTTCCGTACCTATTTGGGTAGTAATTTCTTCCATGCTTGTTTGGGTTGCGTTACCTGCTTGGGAAATTCCCTTATCTCGTAATTCTTCCACCTCTATTTTCTTGTTGTAGTGTACCACAAAGTTTATATTTCTTGCGATCTGCTGATCTCCTTTGATTTGTTGAATCCCCTATTTAGAGGGAAATTTAATTACCTTATGCAAAGTGGAGGGTATCTCTTTCGTGTCGTGGATCCATGGCCTTCCAATGATCACATTATAAGCCATGTCCGTATCGATAACTTGGAACCTGGTACTTTTGATCACCCCCTCAGCGTAAGTTCTAAGCTCAATTTCTCCTTTTGTTATAACCGTAGAGTTATCAAACCCTGATATGGCTCGTGCTTTTGGGATTACTTGATTCCCCAGTAGTATTTCTTCCACGACTCTTAGCAAAATAATATTGACTGAACTGCCTGGATCAATCAACACTCTTTTTACGTTAGTGTCATGAATAAGTAAAGATATTACCATAGCATCTTTGTGCGGAAGCATTAATCCGCTGATATTTGCATCATCGAAGGTTATATCATCTTCTCCACGAGTTCGTTTCCCATGTGTAATTATGAACTTTGTGGTTGTTTTGAAAATCACTCTGTTTACTTCATAACCCCCTTTACTTCTTTGGGCCACTTAACCTTGTCTCCCATGTTCCTCAACATGGAGAAAAGTTCAGTAGTACTTACTTTAAAAGTATGATCCACAATTTGAGTACTACCTCTAGGCCGTTCATCTCGATCTTTCTGGATATAGACGAGGATATGACTACGTCTCTTCCTTGTGGTCTATAGTCCAACCTAGTGTTTTCGAGCCTGGGGAGGATATCGCATCCCGAGGGTCCTATGTAAGGATCATACCTATTTTTACCTGATCTTCTATCTGATTCAGGACGTTTAGATCTGGACTTATCTTCATCTCTCGAACGAGCAATAATATCTTCTTCTATTCTGAGTTTAGTACTGTACCTGTTATATACATCGTTCCATGTTGTAGCGGGGAATTCTCTTAGACTCTCCTTAAGTCGTCTCGTGGCTTCTGAGCTTTTATCGTTCAGGTTGCTTGCAAATGCCATGGCTGCCCAATTATCAGGCACCCTGGGTAACTGCATTCTTTCTCGTTGAAACCTGTCTACAAACTCACGGAGTAGTTCCGTGTCTCCTTGTTTTATTTTGAATATGTCTTCCATTCTCTTCTCAACTTTTTGTGCACCAGAGTGTGCTTTTATAAACGAATCTGCAAGCTCATCAAAAGAGTCAATAGAATTTTCAGGGAGAAGAGAATACCAGGTTAGGGCCCCTTTGGTAAGTGTTTCCCAATTTTTTAGACAAGGACTGATTCAATCTCTTGTTTTGTTAAGTCGTTGCCTTTTACCCCAGTAGTGAAAGTAGTCACATGGTCACGTGGGTCAGTTGTTCCATCATATTTGGGAACGTCAGGCATTTTAATCTTCTTGGGTATAGGCAAGGTGCTGCACTTGGCTTCCAAGGTTGTTGAGAATACCTATCAACATCAATGCCTTTGATCATAGGTGGTACTCTAGGAATTTGCTTGATGCGTCGTTCTGCTCCTTCATCTGTTTCTGCATGGCTAGCAGTAAATTTTGTAATTCTAAGTTATAGATATACCTGGTCTCGTTTCGAGAGATTCATTAGGAGTATCTCCTCTTCCTGAGTTTGCCAACCCAGATTGAGGATTTTCCATGGTGATGGTGTTATTGGGGGGCGCATCGACGATGTAGATAATGCTGCCAGTAATGCTCTCGCAAATTCTTGCAAAGCTTGGCTCACATACTCTGCAATCATTTGCTTTACACGATCTTGTTCCATAGTTTGATCATTATCACCATTGTTGTTATTAGATATTTCTGGGGATTGTTCCCTTGAACCACGTGGGGTTCCTGAAGGCGATGGAACTGGGGTTCCACTCCTTTGATGGTTGTTGTCGTTGGAGTTTGACATAGTTCAGATGATATCACTTGAAAAGCAAACAAAGATTATCAGTTTCCCAGTAACGGAACCAATTTGTTTAACCAAAGAATTAGACCCTTTGACTAAATTTGTTTTTAAGATGAACGCGGGTTACTGATAATCAAGGAAATAGAGAAAAATGAATAATAGACAATATTGCAGAAATCTAGAAACGTGAAGTCAATTATATTCGAGAATCAGATGCCTTTACAAGCTGTATTCCCCTCCCTTATATAGGAGATTCCTATGACGTACAACTCTTGCTATGGTTGCGCATTAATGACTAATTATGACATTAATGAGGCGTTACAAAGGATCCCGGTAATTGGGGTACGGTTACATAACGTTCGAGTAATCAATTATGGGTCTTTGAATCTGCCCGTAGCTTTGTCTAGATTCATTCTGACCGTGCCTCTCCCTTGTTTTGATCAGATTGAGTTTCCCGTGGTTGATAAGCTCGAGGGTTTGCTGAATCATACCTCTTTGTTCCGTACCTCTTCAAAGAATCACATCCAGCTGTCGCGTTTTCCTATGTCCACGTGACTGGCTGAGTTGTCAAAAGCTGGCTTACGTGTGAAACTCTTTTTTAACAATACACTATGCATCTCAACAAGTTCAAATATGGGGTCCTTTTGTACAAAATTCTACCCATTCAAGAAGAAACTGCCGGCGTGCCGCCTTATAGTTCTTTTTTGATCTCTCTTGGCATGATTTGGGTATTCCCTTGTTTTCAGGAATCATTTTATGTCATGATACCATGGTTCACCATGTGGTTCTGTCTCAATAGTGTGTCAATAACTGTGTTTATTCCGAACTTGGATTTCCAATGGATCAATATGAGTGTTGCCTGGATAAGGGAGCATCGAGGCTAAGGTAGCCAAGGCGTCGGCTAGGTCGTTGTGAAATAATCTTGATGTCTCGAGTCTCCCATTCGCCTTGGGCTTGCCGGATAAGCAAGTCAGAATCTCTCATAACCAATAGTTCATGCACATTCAGATTGAGGGCCATTTTCAGACCTATGATACAAGCTTCGTATTTTGCCGTATTATTGGTAGAGAAGAATCGAAGTTGGGCCGTTGCAAGGTAATGTTGTCCAATAGGTGAGATAAGTATTTCCCCCATACCAACTCCTTTGATAATGACAGCCCCATCAAAATACATTTTCCACACGTGCCTGTCATCCGGAACTATTTCCTCTATTGAGTTGACCTCTTTATATAGGAAGTGTGTGCTCAATGGCTTGTAATAATCATTGGCTGGATTAAGCTTAAGGTCATACCTTCGAAGCCGTTCAAAGAACTTTTTCAAATCACGCACGTGATCAGCATGTGTCTTTGATTTTATGATGACATCATCGAGATTTACTTTGATCTCTTTGTGCATCATGACGTGGAAAATGGTGGTCATGGTCCTCATGTAAGTTGCCCATGCATTCTTCAAACCGAATGGAATGGCCCTGTAACAATAAATACCCCATGGAGTGGTGAAAGCAGTCTTTTCTGCATCATCCTCATCCATTAGAACATGGTGGTACCCAGTATAGCAATCCACGAACGACTGTATCTCATGCTTTGCGCAATTATCTACGAGAATGTGGATGTTTGGCAAAGGAAAATTATCCTTTAGACTTGCTTTATTGAGGTTTCTGTAGTTAACACAGACTGTAGTTTTTCCATCCTTCTTTGGCACAGGCACAACATTCTCCATCCAGGTGGTGTATCGGACAGCTCTGACCACATTGGCGCTTGGTTGTTTCATTATTTCCTCTTTGATTTTATCACTCATGTCTGTTTTAAATTTTCGTTGCTTTTGTTAGACTGGTGGAAAATCAGGATACGTAGGAAGCTTATGAACCACTAGATCTTAACTTAAACCGGGCATGTCATCATAAGACCAAGAAAACATATCTCTGTATTCAAATTAAAGTTGAATCAAGGCATCTCTGGGTTTTCTCAGTGTGAATGCTTATCTTTGTCTCTCCAACATCTTCATGGTTTCCAATATTAATGGTCTCAGTTTCATTGAGGTTGGGTTTAGGCTTGTTTTTCAAATTGTTCCAACTCTTTTTTTATTTCCTCAACAACCTCATCTTCGTCATATTCTACCTCTTGATGCATTATTTCAAAATGAGACAGCTTTTTAAGATCTAGGCGTGAATTCTACATGCATGTCATGTTATTAAAGTCGGCATTAACAAAATAAGACTCCTTCCTTATGGGGAGAGGAGTTTCTTCCCAATTGTTAAGCATGGTTTCTGGGCCAATTAGTTTCATATCGGCACGACTAGTTCCTTCACCATCCTGGATCATATTCACTTCAGAAAACATCTGGCTAAGTCCATGGAAAATTTCATCAATGTTTTCCTGCGCCGAGGAATGTTGACTTTCTTGGAATCGTGGCTGTAGAAAAGTGTAGAAAATGTGAGAAATAGGTTGTTGCAAGACCCATCCATGCTTTTTGCGGTGCTTGGCTTTGTCTTCGTCTGCTTGTGTTGGCCTGAAGCCTAAACTAATAGTACCCTGGTTACTGACGGAGAAATGGGCTCCAAAATTCAGTGCAACGATTCCCCCAAGCCTTTTCCTGGCTCATAACCTTGTCTCAGCATAAGTGCAGCCACCATTACAGATGTGGCAAAAAGACGAGGATGCAGAATGGGCTTTCGTTCCTCAACATGGTCCACAACAACCACTTCAAAAGCCTAATAGACAATAGACTCACACCCTTCTTTGGCCTCAATACAGGGGATTAACAGGTCTTTATAAATGGACGACTTGTCTTCCACATGAACAATAATCTCTTTCCTGTTATGTTTGAATTTGAGCATCTAATGCAAGGTGGATGGCGCATCTCGGGTTGTATGGATCCATGTCCTTCCAAGAAGGAAGTTATAAGAAGTATCCATGTCCACTACTTGGACGACAATTTCAAAGTCAACCGACCCAATCGTCATGGTGAGGTTGATCTCCCCAATGGTATCTCTCACTGAGCCATCAAAAGCTCGGATGCGTACATTGTTGGGTCGAATTCTGTCTGTATTGATCTTCACGCTTTGCAAGGTGGAGAGAGGTCATAGATCTATGCTAGAGCCTCCATCAACCATGACTCGCTTTACGTAGTGCCCCTCACATTTAACAGTCAAGTGTAAAGACATGTTGTGCTCGAATTCTTCTTCGGGGAGTTCATCATCAGTAAAGATGATTATGTTTACCTCAAAAAATATGTTGGCCATCTTCTCTAACTGATTCACTGTGGTTTTCTCTGAGACATGTGCCTCGTTCAGAATCTTGATTAGCACACGAGCATGCTCTTTTGAATGTATGAGCAGAGACAGTAGAGAAATTTTTGGGCAGGAGTCTTTCTCAGTTGTCAATGATTGAGTAATCCTGAACTTTCATCTTTTTCAAAAACTCTTCTTTCTCTTCTTCAGTGACCGGTTTCTTTATTGGTAATTGGCCTTCTCCGATTTTCTTGGACTTCATCAACTCTTCTCCCCGATCAAGCCAAACCTCCAGTTTCCCCCACTTCTTCTATGATTTCCTTGCCGTATTAGGTCATCACAATTTTGTTGTATTTCCAAGAAATGGTTTTCGTGTTTGTCACAGGGGGTTGCATAACAAGTTTGATTGTGATTGGATCTATTATACCCTCCGTACCACCCTGATTCTGCTTTGTGTTGGGATAGCCTCCAAGGACATACAACCTTGGGCTTGGAACACTGGAGCGAACTTCCAATATCGAGACCTTGGGAGCAAATAAAGTTACCTTTTCTAAGATCAGGGCGCCTTTCAGGATCAACGACACATCTCGGCTTGGACTGACTTCCAGTTGAATCGTTCCTACTTTCATTTCTGCTCGACCAGTCAGTTTGTATTCTTAATATCGGCCAATCATTCCCACAAAGTGAACATCATTGTGTACTGACAAGGGGTTGTTGGTCACATTAGGAGGGTCCTCGTCATTTGTCACTACAATCAATTTTTCTGCAATTAGTCTTTCTATGGCTCTTTTCAGAGTCCAACTGTCATCAGTGCTATGCCCCGGGGCACCTGAATGATATTCACATCTAGAATTTGCTTGAAATCCATGTGAATCAGGATTATGGTGGGGAGCGATGGGTCCAATCACGCCTATTTGCTTTAGCTTCTGGAATATACTAGAGTATGATTCAGCCTATGGAGTGAATTTTTCTGCCGGCCGCTGCTCTCGACCATAGTCCTGTCTGGGACGAGCATTGTAGGGTGCCCGAAAATTTTTTGCATTTGAGGCCGGGGGATCCTTGGAGCTGGTGCCCGTACTTGCTGATTGGGAGGTAGAGCATAGGATTGAGCATTGAACACTGTATATTGTGGTTGGCCTATAGATTATTGAGGAATTGACGGAGGATAATAATGTTGAAGGTAGCTGGATTTCCCCTGATGAACTTGCACATAAGGGTGCGATGCCCCTCTTTGAACTTCCCTGGATCCCAAAGTCATCATAGACCCTTCATCTCTCTTCTTTCTATTTGCCAAGCTTCCCGACCTATTTTGGACAGCTTGGGTAGTGGCGTTGAGAGCAGCTTGACTTACAACTCTGCCAGCTTTGAGGCCACTTTCGACCATCTCCCCTATTTTTATTACTTCTACAAAAGGTCTACCCATTGCGGACATCATGTTTTGAAAGTAATCAGGCCCTTGAGCCTCCAGAAAAAGAGTGATCAACTCGTGGTTATCCATGGATGGCTTGACTCTAGCCGCTTGATCCCTCCACTTGATTGCATACTCCCTAAAGCTTTTAGTCGAATTTTTCTTCATATTGGACAGGGAATTTTTATCTGGTGCAATAACTATGTTGAACTGGAATTGTTTGACGAAGGCATGAGGCATGTCGTCCCAGACATGCCAGTGAGAGATATCTTTGTCAATGAACCATTCAGAGGCTACCCCCACAAGACTTTCCCCAAAATAAGCCATCAGTAATTCTTCTTTTCCACCTGCACCCCTCAGCTGGTTGCAGTACCTTTTCAAGTGGGCAATAGGGTTGCCGTGTCCATCATACTTCTCAAATTTTGGGGCCTTGAACCCTGGTGGTAAATGGATGTGAGGGAACATGCATAGATCACTGAACGATACACTTTTTTGACCACCTAGTCCCTGTATGTTCTTTATGTTCTGTTCAAAACTTTTCATTTTCCTTGCCATCTCACTTGGCTCGCCCTTATTTGCAGGCTTTTCATTTTCCACTAGTGACTCGTACTGAGGAGTCTAATTGTATGAAGCCGAGACCTTGAAAGCCATATTTGGAGAGTTGTATTGGCTATCGTAAGCATGAGATGGTGGCTCGTTGTTTGGCCTCGTCATAGGAGCTGGTGGCGGGATTGTATATACCGGTTCTCCAGACACAACAAGAGGGGTGTTCCTGGCCGGTGCGGCTAGAGGTCGTACGTTAGAGGTACCAGGGGCGGCATGGAAGCCGTAGTTTGGCACATACCTTAGTGGTAGAATGTGATCGCTCGTTGCATGGAGCGGTGGTTGAGTAGTCAAGGGCATGGTGGAAGTTCCTTCTGAGGGACCCTGAGGCGGAGACTGACCGGAGACCCAAGCCTGATATACATCAGACGGTTGTTGTTTTAATCTTCTTACTTCCTTCAACTCTTTCTCAACTGACTGACCATCGGGGTCGTCATTGACCAACTCTATTTCATCATTAGTAGCCATCGGTACCTTTCTTTTAGATCTGGTGAAGTAATGATGTGTTGCCAGATTCACCACAAACCAACCACCTTAAGCTTACTATATAAGAGACAACAAACGTGTTAGGGTTAAGCATTTTACATATATGAATCACACGTAATATTCCATGTTCCTAACATTGTCACCATTTCCAACATGCTTTTGGAAGGCTTCATGTTTCATGCCAGTTTATAAGGCTGCTGCTTATTAACGCTCTCAATTATTTTATTTTTTTCTCTCTTTCTCATTTTTTTTCGCTTTTCTTTTCACTCTCCTCATTTATTCCCCTCATTTTAAACTCATTGAAATATTTTGATCGAACCTTTTGGAGGTTGCCTACGTATCATGTCGCCGCATGAATCAGATCATTACGTAGTTCAGGGACACAACCATTTGTTATTTTTTTAACAAAACAAACATATGTTTGGTTACAAAATTTTTTTCATTGATTTTCAATTTTTTTTTATACAAGACTCAATAACAAGAATTACATAAACATAACAAGTATTGCGTACCGGGAGCAATACTTCTCCGGCTTAACTACTGGACCCTCCCTGTTCTTAAATATGGGTGACTAATAATCCTTCATCGGGAGCCCAGGCCCACCAGCTTAATCTCAAAAAAGAATGGGGCGCTTATCCACGATTCCCGAGATTTTATTTAGAAGACTTAAGATAATTTATAATACATTTCAACAATATCAAAGAGGTAAAGAGCAGGCAATTAGCACATTAGACACAAATAGATCACAGTTATATACAAAATTAGTAAAGCCAAATAAAGTCAATGTACAGGCTCGAATTCTTGAATATTCCCCAGCAGAGTCGTCAGAGCTGTCATACTCCTTTTTACCCCCGTAAAATAAGATATGTGTTATTGTGGATTGTGGGTTCAATAGTTTTTTCAATTAAAGTGAAAAATTTGAGTAGGGATTATTTTATTTACAGAGTCGCCACTTGGAATTGATTTTGGGTTTTCCAAGTCACCTTTTATTTGAATCCCTAGTGAAAGGAAGATTTGACTCTTTTATTATTGGTCTTCAAAAACAAAGTCCACGTAATGAATTCTGTTGAACGGGGAGAAGGTATAAGGCATTCCCCGAGTCCTGTGGTTTCAACACAGTCACTTTATTGACTACATTTGGCTTTAAATTAATTTTGAATAAACTATGCTTTATTTGATTTTCATGTTTTGCCTATATCCGCCTTTATTGTTGATAACATCATTGATGTCAAGCTAGGACGAGTATCCCCGACCCTAGCTGACACTAACCAAGATGAGTATCCCCGACCTTAGTTCGTGCGTCGTACCTAAAATTAGAGCCTACTCGAAGTTAATAAAATAACAAAATTTTAATTTATTTGAAAGAATTGAAACACGACTTTGCCATTTTATTTATGTCTTTATTCTGAAGCGGGTCTTCCCGACATTGGTTAAGATGAAATATTCTTCAAGCCTCTTTGTTAGTCATGAATATTTGTGATCGAGTGATTAATTTACTTTAACTATAAAAAGAATCTCTTTTTTTAATAAGTAATTACGACAAAAGAGTCAAATTTTAAGAATTAGTCTAACTAAACTAACAATTAAAGATTAACTCCAACTATGGTATTATGGGCAATGAGATGTTTATTAGTTGCTACATATGTATTGGGCTAGCAGCTTATTGAGGAAAATATGGGCCTCAACTCATTAATTGGCATTGGGTCAACTATTATTTAAAGAAAATGAATCAACTTTCTGTTAAGGAGGTGTGCTAGCTTGCCTTGAACGAGAATGGGCCAACAAGTTAGCTCATTGGGCCCTTGTTCTTGTTGTCCCAATCTTACGAATTTCAAACATTCAACTAACAAACCTAATCTTAACAACTGACACAGCAACCTTTACTGTTTGTGTATCTTAAGTAAACTTCAACTTTCACAAAGTCTAAAAAACTTTACTAAAAGAGCCAACAACATAAGTATGAAAGTCAAGAAAGGAAAAAAAATTTACTGCTATAGTGGAGCAATAAAATGGATCATTAAGGAGCTTTTGAAAATATACTTCCAATAAAACTTCCAACAAAAAGAAGGCTAAAGAACCTACACCAAACATGGTTCTTTTCCACACACACAAAAAATACCAACACATTCTGTCCATTTACAAAAAATATTCATTAAGCTTTGACATTTTCCTTTTCTACAACATGATCAAGATTGTCATGAAATATTACTCGAAGTATAACAGGGAAATACTATGAAGCCAAAATTTGTAAGAAAATAAAATAAAAAATAGCAAAGTCAAATATTTAACATTATGATCCCAAGCGTGATTTCAAGATTGAAATCTCAACATCCATCCATATTGCAAATTTCCTTGAAGATGCTTCAAATACATCTAAACATGCTCAAATCTTCACCAATTGCTATTAAAAATCTGCATTACAAAGGATGAAGAATTACCTGAAATGCTGAAATACAGAAGTACAGTAGCAGAAATTTAACATCAGAGACAGCAGGAAAAGCAAGGAGAAATAGCAGCCAAAATGGAACAACAACAGCCGTAAACAGACAGTGGAAACCGGGAAGTTAATGAAAACCCAGAAAAGCAACAACGTTCGAAGGATAAAGAAACTAAAAATGACTTCAAGAACTATGTATATCCTAGAAGATTTTTTACTCTCCGAAAAATCACTCAAAGTTCTCAAGCTTTTCGTTCTTTTAGACTGTAAAGATGTTTTCTCTATGTTCTTACAATATGAAAGGAGCAGCCCTTAAGTAAATAAAGAAAGTCACTTGTGGACAGCTTTTGGTCCCCCAAAAGTCTGTCCAAAAGGACTGACTTTTGTTCACCAAAACACTACTCAAAAGACTCACTTTTGTGTGCTAAAACTGTTCAAAAGGGGAAAGGACAGTCCTTCAACAACTTTGGCAGAAGCATGGGGTAAAAGGGAGTATTTCAGCCACCTTAACACTAGAAGTAAGTTGCTAATGTACCCTAATACATGATTACTGGTCTACTCTTCAGCTTTTTACAAAATCAGTACCAACCATGTGATTCAAACCAATCTAAGATAGAAAGAACACATAACTATACTCAACAACTGAACTAATAATCAACTAAGAGAAACC